>CAJQUW010009649.1:0-15450 GCA_907163375.1 Prostheceraeus crozeri
ACAGAAATCAACATAAAAATACTAAGTTTAAGGATGATTAATGCTAAGACGTCTCCGAATGTTGGTAGTGTGAGTTTAATTCTTTTGGGTAGGTGGTATGTTATGTGGTCAGGCATGTCCCATGTGGAAGAGATATGTAGTGTTCTAACCAGCACCTCATATCCTCCCATGCAGAAAGCGCCGCCGTTTTCCTAAAAGTATGAGTTTTGATCTCATGCGACTTTAGATTTTAAAGATTGTCATATTGACAAATACGTTTATATTTTATTTCTAAGGCTTTCCTTCACTGAAATTTTTATGTTTCATGTTAGAGACCAATGATCTTGATATGCCTTTAGCACGCTTAATACTATCGTCGCTATCCTTTAATTTCATACTGTACATTTTTGGACGGAGGAGAATCATTTAATCTATTTCCTTCACCTGCTGTCTCATCCTTAAAGCAGCCAAGTTTTGCCTTATTTTTGATGGAGTAGAGTGGGTGATCAGTAGGATAATTTGATGTATCAAAATATCTTTCTAAAGATTTTCCTACTTCATTGAAATTTAAATCTTTTTGATGGGAGTGGTAATACCTACAAGAAGAAACTATCTGTATCGCCACCCAACAAACGAACCTCTTTTACGAGAGGACATGGTTTTAGTATTTTATAAAAGAGTTGGTACATTTCAAGCTTAGAGTAATCTAGTACCGCTTTGACCAATATAGATGGGCTTGCACAACTCAACTTCAGATTTTATCATTTTAACACCTACAAGGTCCTCATCGATAATGTCTCTATCGATGAATAGAGGTGATGAGACCAATTTCTTAAATTTTGTAACATCATTGACTAGTTTATAGTTTACACGTTTTCTAACATCCTCCATCGTCTTACCAAATAGACTATTATTCTTATACTTATAAAAATCTTTTTCAAAATTATTTTGGGCTAGTGCACGTTTCTGGCTGTTGCTATCAATATATGGTTTGAGGAAGGCTTTCTGTCTAAATTTGATAATGCGGTGAACTCTTTTTAAAATCATACCCATTTCTAAATAAAATTTTAAGATGCTAAAGTGGACTAGATAGTTTTCCTTATCATACTGGGTGAGTAAAAATTTGCGGCAAGGCTTATAGTCGGGTTGACCGCATGATTCTAAATCTTTATGAAATTGTTTCATAAAGTCGGAAAACATATCTTTGGTCACTTCACCTGATTCGGGTGCGAGTGGAAAATCTACGGTTTTATGTTTAATATTATTTGGATAGATTAGATCTATCTCAAAATAATATCCCCATTCACCTTCATCTGGAATTGCTAGTATGTTAGAAGGGTTGTAGAGATGCTGAATTTCACTATCATCTAACCAGCTAAACTCAGAGTGAGGGAGTGGTTTGGATAGTGAACTACCATATAAATTATTTTGGTCATAATACTTCAGATGAGTCTGATCATCGCCTACTAATTTTGATTTTAACCTATGTTCATTTACAAATGTGAGACCACCGCGAATTCATCGCTCAAATAAATTATACATCTCTGGATCTTGTAAGAGATGAATGGTCTCACCAGTCATTTTAAAAGCAGACTTAAATGACATGGCTGGCAGACTGACAAAGTGGACGGGATCTAACTTATCTTCTTCTAATGCCACTCGTCGAAACTCCTGAAATACATCAGCCAGCAAAAATACATCTAACTTAAGGTAGGCAATCATATATTCGCCAAATGTATGGCAGTCAAATTTTATCCATGCATCTTGTGCATGATCATAATCTTCGGTCTTACATTCTGCACAGCTCAAATCATTTTTAAATTTATCTATGGGCGGAAGAGAAGTCTCGCCGAGTTTATTAATCGCATCAAAATATGCATATGGAAAGACTCCTTTCCGTGTGATGACTTCATCGGTTAGATTTGGATATTGTTTCTTAAGATTTTGTGTTAGTGGAAGAGACTTTAGATTTTGTACGAGAGAGGCCAGTGATGCAGTCATAAATTGGTAGGAATCTAAAAATTTTATATCAAAATAGACCGTCTTATTTTCTTTAGTTTTATCGACAGGCACTTTTGCTGTCATGGCCATAAACTTCTCTCTCGTTTGTGCTATTACATCAAGCTTCCACTCTTTCATTTGACCTAAACCTCCTTTTATTATCATATGGCTGTCGTAGCCCTTGAAATTATGGAAAATGACGGGTAATGTACGCCGTTTCATCCTAAGTGAAAAATTGCATTTTGAACATAGTGCGTTTCTAAATTTACCAGTGATGTGATCATGGTCGCGCACTTTCTTAATCTTATCATCATCAAATGTTTTCCCACATTTGGGGCAAACGTTGCAACTATCAAATTTTGCTTGATCATCTGCTGTCATATGCAATGATCTGTGATAGAGTTCACCATCATACTTTTGTTGAAATTTTACAGCCTGTTCGAGGAATTGTAGGAATTGGTAAATACAATCCTCACCTTGCCAGACGTGCATTTTATTTTTTCTATTTTGGAAATGGTCATGCCATACTTCATAGCAGGATATGGCTGCTGGCTTGTGGATGATATCATCGATATAGCATTCGATGTCAGCATAGATGACACGAAGAGGACTTAGTTCATCGCCATTCTCTCTATATGAAAACTCCTTATCTTTGGGCATGCGCTCCATTTGTAGTTTACCTCGCGTACACCATTCGTAATGAGTTTCAAATTTATTTTTACTCCTAAAGTTGCGAATGCATCTGTCACAGTAATAAATCTCTGATGAGCTAGAATTTCTTAGGTGGTGGTATAAGCGAGAAATTTTGGGAATACCGCAGTAGTGCCATTCCTCACTATCATCCTGTCTTACTAATAAAAGGTTGACAACGTGCTCATAGCAACTCGAACGCGAGTTGTAGCGGACACCCTTCAATCCCTTTTCCCAAACATGGAGAACTATTTTGATGTTGTTCAATTTTTCAAATTTTTCTATATCTTTAATTTTCATATCTTCACTATTGCAGTCATCGAAGTTTAATTCATTCTCCCACTGTTGATACTTACTCTTGCGGTATCGGCTATTCTGTACATCATTATAGTGGAGAATGGAGAGGACGGCATACTTAAAACAGTGCGATTCGCAATCTACAGAAATGACTGCAGTTTTATTTTTTAAACTTTTCGGAAGTTTAAAGGAGCCTCGTCCAGAGTAGTTCTCTAATAAAGTGATTTTAATCATGGCGGTCTCAATACCATCAAAAACGAGTCCACTATCACGCTCGTTAAATTTATCTATGTTTAATTTTAACCCTTGGATATGAAAATTTATCTAAGACTCGCAGTCTACAACTTCGGTTGCAGGAGAGGAGGGTATGTGAAACTCCAACCTCTCTACTATTTGACCAGTATGGTGGTCGATTTTTGCATATTTTATTTTGAGATAGATGAGCGCCTTCATTCTAAAATTGGCTAAATTGTTGAAGAGCGCACCAATCAAAGATGAATTTTGATGAAACCATTCTTCAAAGTCAGTAATGGTTTCTGAGGATTCCATCTGGCAGTTCCTCACTAAATTATTTATCGACACTTCAGAAAGTCGGATAGAGGAGGCGCTGTTAGTATAACTATCGTCACTGTGTGTATGTCGAAGTCTATGTGAAGATAGTTCAAAATGTGACTCAAAAGACTGAATGCATAAATCGCAAGAAAAGGAGACATCGTTAACAGAATCATCCCCACCTTCGGAGATTGATGCTGACTTAGGTCTACAAACACCTCGCTTGATGTGTCGGACGAGATCACGCTTCCTCGTGAAGATGTGCCCACAGTCAGCACATTCCCGATAGTTGCATTCCCGCGACAATGTTGACATGGACTCGCTCGAGATGGGACTTGTATCACCTGAAAGAGAAATCATTCTTTCATCTCTGTTCAAGTCTCAGTGTATTGTTACAACCTAGCTTGACTCAACAACTCTAAACTTTCCTCGAGAAGGGAGGGCGTTGGTGATGAAGTTGATGCCTGAAATTGAGGAAGATGCTATTAGCCACACGTTTGAGGGAGATGAGAGAGGAAATCTTCAACTTACCATTTCAACGAAATCAAGTTTAAGGTTCATACTTCAACAAGATAGAGACTTCACTCAAATTTGGAATTCACGAGATAGCAGTTCACTTGTACACCTCAAATAATAACAGAATTCGCTAGAGAACACTTCACTTATACGTCTCAAAGACAGAGTGAAATGACACGAATGTCACTTTACATATATACTTTCATATTCATCATTCATTGGTTGTTCATTCTGATTGGTTGCTTGTTGATACTTAAGAATTAGAAAACATTTCAAAGTTATTATTCACAGTCAACATGACAAGCCCTCCGACAACACCAAACACAAAATTCTCTTCTCCATGCTCAACACCAAAGGCGCTCGTTGCACCAAACGCTCCAACGAAGGGGAAGGTAGAGAAGGTGTACCGACTGGACAATATCAGAAAGTTATCATTACCAGCGGACGAGGAAGAGGAGAGTGTATGTGAGAAGGAGTGTCCCGACTTAACAGGCGTGAGGTGGAAGTATCTCCAGTACGATACTGACGATGTGATGGAGATCACCAGCACGAAATTCCTCCACCAATTATGGGAGTGGTACACCCCTAACTCCCAGCCACGAACTATGGCGGAGTGGGAGTATATTGACAAAGTGAGGCTCGCAGTGGAAGAACGATTAAAGCAACTGAACTGTTTTTGTTATCTATGTGAAGCCAGACTCTGGGACGATATTGACGATGAAGACGTTTGAAATACATGCCATAATAAATTTTTATTTCGTATTATCTTTGCTTTCATACTGACTTACTTGAACGGGACTTCAGTGGATGATTTAACTATGTATACTTTTTCATTTGGAAATAGTAGCACGCTTAGTCTAACTTGTAAATCTTATAACATTTCATATGGGCGATGATGGTAGTTGAAATAGTGTCAAATAAAATTAAGATAGCTTACATGATTCTGATACAGGGATAGCAATCGACTGCGATCCATGTGTAAAGAGCTTGTTAGACTACGGAAGAGAGAAGTGTGTTATGTTGCGTGTGGCGCGTGAGTGTCCTCCCATTTCATTCCATTCATCAATTCGTCTCATTGATAGAGACAGGTAGAACTCATGGTTCTCATAACGTATGCAATGGAAAGTTTTAGGCAACCTTCGACAGTTGGCTAAATGTCGCCCTGGCGCGAATGCATACTACGTTGAGACAGAGGCAATCACTTGCAAACATGACGCAGAGAGGTTTAACAAGATTGACCATTGCCAAATGTCCCTTGCGGTATACATAGCTACGGGTTTCACCGCCGCCCTTTACAGGAACGCCCGTCGAAAGGAAGTATTACACCGAACTTCATTTGCAACGTTCAAGTTGACTGATAGCAGATTCAACTTAATGATAGTATTCGCCAGTCCGAAGACTGCCCAGGGCAAACCGCGTGGAGGTTCTATCATGTCTTGCCCCATGGTGGCCCTTAAGAGAGCCGATGGTTCGTTCTCGGGAGTCGTCATCAGCAATCTTACTCCATACCGATTCTGCTGAGAGAGAGTCGAAACCGTTCAACCTCAGCAGTGTCGACTTCAATGCTAGTTGGTATGTGAGTGGAGGGTGGAATGTAGCGCCATTCCATTGGATTGGCAACACTTGCTGTCATCGCATTGCCAATCTGAGCAAGATTGTTGTGGACTCTGTCTTGCTCCTCTATTCTAGCAAATTCATTAAATAAATTTCGCGGTCTTAACTGCGGTCCGCGAGGAGAGTTGACTGCAGCGTTTGGTGTCTCCATGATTGAAATGAAATGAAATGAGAGGTAGTGGTTTATATACCCCTCTAATGTGATGTAACGTTCAAGTTGACTGATAGCAGATTCAACTTAATGATAGTATTCGCCAGTCTAAAGACTGCCCAGGGCAAACCGCGTGGAGGTTCTATCATATCTTGCGCCATGGTGGCCCTTAAGAGAGCCGTTGGTTCGTTCTCGTCGTATCTGAAAATAGAAGGAAAAATAGATGAAAATATATTCAAGTGATAGAGATGATATTAACTTACCATAAGAGAAATTTAGCCGGTTCGCGACCCCTTCGATGGTGATGGTTGAGGTAAGTACTTGGCCGGCAGTTTTCGCTTCCGGTGGCGCAGCTCCTTTATTTCGCCATCATGCTTGATGGAAACATGGAGACAGCGCATCTCCGCCATTGCTCCCTCGTAGCACTCGAATGTGGCATCCAAGTCATCACTCTCAAGGATGACGCTGTCGACGATTCTGCTCTTGATGATGGGAATGTGGAGCGTTGTTCGTCTCTCTTCTTTCTTCTGACTCTCAGTCAGGCTAGTCTTTAGTTGCTCAATTTTTAAATTTGACACCTCTTCCTGAGCTTTTAGTGATTTTATGTAAGTCGCCTGCTCTTCAACTCGTTTTTCGCTGGCAAGCGCCCTTTCGCGGAAAGGTTCTAAGTTAATTACTTGGGTCTTGAGGGCCCGAATCTCGGCTACCTGACCCTTCAGGTGGAAATTGTCATCCCTAAGGGCCGAACATTCGTTTTTGTAACGAGTTAGCTCATCTTTTAATTTCGTGAGTGCATATTCCTGGCTCACTTTTGCGATCTGCTCATCCTTATTCCAGCTGTTCATCTGCTGCTTAATCCCCTTCTTTATTGGGGAAGGTGCGATCACTTTCTTTTTCGAGGAAGACTGATTTGTCGGTTTTCCTATCTCTTCCGCGTTTTTAGTGATGACGACCTCCTCAGAATCGGAGTCATCTGAGCAGTCCAAATCGCTTAGTGGTGCCTTCTCTTCTGCTGTCGATGAGGTAGTGACCGAAGCAACAGGTTCCAAAATTGTTGCAATAGCCTCTTGTAGTGCTGCGTCTAGATCGACTGTTTCTTCGTTGAAGAAGGGCGCGATCACTTTGCGATTTCTGATGTTATATAATTGTTAGACTTTTTGAGAGGACATTCGGCGTGGGCGATGTAAAATTCCTCATGCTCCTTGCCTTTTAAAAATTTCAGGCAATGTGTACAGCCGGAAATAACGGCTCTTTCCTCGTGAAAGTGAGGAGTATTCTTATATTTGTTAATGTGGCGTTTGAATTCGCCACCTCTCTTTATTTCTCCGCAAGAGCACTTTTTAAATAAAAATTTTGAGTTGCCTCCCATTTTGTAACTTATGTATCTGTAAAGGAAGGATGAAATAGAATTACTAACAGGCAACATTCGCAGTCATTTTTATAATCATACAGCTAAATTGTGAGATTGGTGGAAAGTGTCGAACCTTTGAATCCGTTACAGGCATTACTCAGAGGGGATCTTATCCCAACTCCAAGGCCTCGGCCCACAAATCCAACCTCCCGCGGACAGAGCGTGCGTCATATCACTGTGTTGGTATCCGGACCCCGATTTTGACATGAAAATCAGTGGATTGTTTACAAAGGTTGCAAATTCCAAGCCGAAGCTCGCCTCCCACAACTTTATAAATGTCTTAGTTGAATTCAGCAGGGTCGAAAACCCCAGAAAACCTCCAAAACTAGTGAATTTAAATTTTTCAATTTTTTAGCACTACTTATGAAATTTTATAAGTAGTATATCACTTAGGGCAGGTCAATAGCGACCGAACCTTTTTTGAATCAAGTCAAACGGACTTGTAGAAGCAAAGTTACAAGTCTTTAAAGTTTTGGAGTCTTTTATGGCCTGGAGACGAAGGCCATCTCCTGGCTAACCTCTAAGTCTGACGCCTTAGCTGATATCAGCAATGAAATTTTCTAAGTCGGTTTCTTACAGAAACTCGGGATTTGAAATGTCCGAAGCTATCATCGGAGCTCAGAGAGACGACTTACCGTTGGCAATCTCTCGTCTGAATGTCAAGTCTCTGTCTGTTCCAAGCTTAAATAGTGTGTGGCGATCAGCTGATGACGTAATACCCATCATCCAAAAACTAAAAACCCGTCTATCTCCGGTTCTAGTGCTCCGATTGAGCTGGAAATACACCATTTCCATGTAGAATTTGACGCTGAATCCGAATCTGGCCTCCGTTTTCCCATCCGATGCTTCGTTTTGGCTCTACAGTAGGCAGCCATCGCAAAAATTCTAACTCGTTTTTTCGAAAAATGTTGAAAATTTTTCTCTCCGATTGACTTGAAACTCTCCGATTGACATGAAACTCACCATACAGATAGAGAATTTCACGCTGATTCCAAATCTGAAATCCGTTTTCCCATCTGATGCTTCGTTTTGAAGCTACAGCCCAAAACGTCCCAAATTCTAACTCTGTCGTTTTTCGCCAATGTCCCAAAATCTTAAATGGCGTCTCACATCTAAACGAAGACAGATATGAACAAGCCGATTCTTTCACTGAATTTGTCTCACTCTTAGCTTTCAAACGAGCTATGGCACGACAAAATCCGTCCACTGGAAGCCAAAATCGAAGCGAGCTCTCCAGAGGGGGGGGACGTCAGCGAAAATTTTTTCTCTCCGATTGCGTTCAAATTCACCATACCGATGCAGAATTTCACGCTGAATCCGAATCTGGCCTCCGTTTTCTCATCCGAGCACTCCTTCCACTCGAAACAGCCCATTTTACAACCCAACATTCAGCAGATTGCACGAAAAACATCACACACTATAGCCTCAAGACAAATCCTGGCGGTCGCCCAAGATCACCACGACACTCTGTCGTTCCAGAGGGGGGGACGTCAGCGAACATTTTGTGAACGTGGACCCACCTGGCCGGCACACCACGACACTCTGTCGTTCCAGAGGGGGGGCGCGCCGGTCGGGTGTTCGCCGTTTTATTACTACTGCTATCCCAACTTGGTTGCCCACCACTGCTTTACGGTATGTTATGTAAGTCAATGACTTTTGCCTTTTGCAGGTCATACAACGCCGAGCAAAGTGATTTGCACATCGGAAAAGTCCGATGAGCACTTCGTAGCTGCAAATACATTCTCGCTACTGCAGAAAAATCTGCTAATTTAGCGTCAAATCATTCTCACTTTCGCATGCTCGTGATACCGCGATTGATGTATAACCCTTACTTTTTTAGGTTGGTATGAGTCAGTCTGGAATGCTACTACAAGTGTATGCAAGCATTGAAACCAAATTTAGGTCTATCCGACCGGTTAGCACTTTAATCGGCGGTAATGAAGCTTCGCCTTGGTTTGACGACTCGACCTCAAGTTATTCCGCTCATGATGTTATCATATTGTGCTTACTTTGTAGGCGAATCGAGTCAGAAAGTAAGACGTACATAGCACGTGCCTCATTGAATAAAGACTCGTCTCTGATCAAGAAAAACTAGAAAATAATAATGTTAATTGCTGTCTAGTCTTCCCTGCTCAGATGTGCTGATATGTCTCCTCTACTAGTGCGGCAGCCAGAACCATGCGCACCCTTTGCCTAAATACGAATGTGACAAGTACTACATTGTTCCTCCTCTTGTCAGGCAGCATAAAAACACATGCAAATATTCATTATGCCACATTTTGACCTGATGATATTCCACTCCAAAATTTGTAGTTCTAGACTTAGTACTTTTTCATTTAGTAAGAGGAAATACAGAGCACTTCATGATAAACAAAATCCTTAATCTACGTCCCTTAGGATTAACTTTCTTTGATCCTGCTTGACAAGAAGAGGTACCAGGTAGAACTCGAAAGACGCGGCTCTTCGCAACAGGCATAGATTGTAAATCAACATCTGAAATTTGTATTTTCGCCATCTATGATTGAAACTCGGGTATGGATCTGCTTTGGCCGCATTCTATAATTGTCGCGTTGTCTAGCTGAATTTGCTACAGTCCGATCAAAAAGTAGCAATATTCTGGCAAAATTTGTTACAATAAAATAATTTTTATTATTGTTAACACAGCTGACGAAGGCGGTTGCAATTAGGCTATTAGGTCTCATGTCTACATTGCTGGAACGTTATACTTGTATCATGCTTTTACAATAGATTTTGATGAGTCAGATTGAAGATATTAAAGAACGATGCTAAAAAATTTACATTTTTACAAGTATGTTTTTCACTGTATGTTTCTGCTCACAATACCCTTGTACATTAATAATTACTAATAATTTAGAATTTGGTGGGGCACTTATTCCTTTGTGTGCGTCACTGCTATTTATTCTCACCATCAAAATAATCTGCAAATCAAATCAATTAAATGACCAATATATGAAATAATGAAGTGAGATTCACGATTGAGCAGCACATTTTTTTGATATTACAGCAGCCATCTCGAATCGAAAAGCTAATTTGATTTTAGTATAAAGATAAAAAGAAGCAAATTTTTGCAAGATACATTTCTACGTTGTCAATCAAGGTAAAACCAATTTCATTCGAAATGAAAGAATGCGAATCACTGATCGATGCACTAGAAAACGGAAACAACATACATCCAAGAATTTTGCGTATTTTATGTAGGCCCTAATTAAATGTGATTATTATTTTATGCAATTATTTTAAATGCAGTATGCATTTTATGTAATTAAATTAATTAATCTGAAGCATTTTAAAGGCATTCTCCGGTGTACTGAGACCTGTGTCATAAAGTATATCAGTGCTTTAAATCAGTGTGGAAAATGTTTTGCTTCTTACATGGATGAATATAAAACAGTGATTTTAAGTAGTCGAAATTAACAGCGCTTCATAAGACCAATGATTAAGCAGTGATTTATTTCAGTGACACACTGCTCAAAATCAGTATTTCAAGCAGTCTGGAAGAGAACTGCGTTTCACAAAGATGTATCAGTAGCGCACGAAATTTGAAAATATGGAAATTCACTGATTATCAACGACTTCTCTCATGGGACGCAGCCGACCGTCTCCGCCACAATCCTTAACAGCAGATGACTTTCTTGAGTACTTTGTTGCCAAAACAGCAAATGCACGGGACTGCACTGCTAATGCAGATCCACCAGCCTTCACACAAGCTGACAAAGAATGCATAATTTCAGAATTCAAACCTGTCAACAGCGATGATGTTCTTCGCCTCATTCGTCGACTACCTAATAAGTTCTCCAAGTGTGACCCGATACCGACTTACCTACTCAAACTATGTGCTGACCTGTTGGCGCCGTTTCTTACTACATTATTTCGACATTCATTGTTAACTGGATCTTATCCCTCGCCGTGGAAAAAAGCTACCATTTCTCCCATCTGGAAGAAATCAGCAACCACGTCGAATGACGTCTCATCATATCGTCCGATCTCCAACCTTCCGGTGATATCTAAGGTATTGGAAAGAATAGTATGTGGTCAATTACGTCAACATATAGATGTTCACAACCTTCTTCCTCGGCTTCAATCTGCATACCGACAGCATTATTCGACCGAAACGGCAATTTTAAAGATCACTTCTGATGCTCTGAAAAGTATAGACAATGGCCACGTATGCATATTACTTTCATTAGATCTCTCGTCAGCCTTCGACAGTGTCGATCCTCACATACTCTCCCAACGTCTCCATGAATCAGTTGGCCTACGTGACAGTGTTCTAGCGTGGTTGGACTCCTTCGTCAATGGTCGTATGATGTCGGTCTCACATGGAATCAGAACAGATTTTATCCCTGCAGATACTGGAGTCCCCCAAGGGTCGGCTCTTGGCCCGCTGCTGTTCTCGCTGTACTTGTGCGACATATCGAACTTTGTTGAACGATATGGTCTACAGGCTCACACTTATGCTGACGACATTCTCATTACAGGTTCGTCATTGATTCGAGATACATCGGCGCTTCGATCTAAAGTGATTAGTTGTCTGCAAGACCTTCAAAAGTGGCTTATGTCAAACAAGCTTCTCCTAAATACCGACAAGACACAAGTAATGTGGTGTCAATCATCTCGACGGTCTCCAAAGATCTCTCATCCCATTGTTACTGGCGAATTCTGTCTTAACCCTCAAGACACCATCAAGCACCTTGGTGTGATCATCGATGCCAACTTATCGTTTGCTGCCAATATTTCCTTGACGACCAGTTCCTGCTTTTCAATGCTTCGGCGTATTCGCACCATACGAAGATTCCTTCATCATTCAATGCTGGTTAGGCTGGTTAGCTCACTCGTCCTTAGCAGAGTCGACTACTGTATTTCCATACATGCAGGGCTCCCAGCATCTTCCCTTGCACCACTCCAGCGCGTCCTCCATGCATCCGCTCGACTGATCTACGGAGCTAGGAAGTTTGACCAAATTACACCTCTCCTTACTGACTTAAACTGGCTTTCCATCGAAAATCGTATTGATCATCGTCTTGGCACTCTTGCATATTTGTGTCGTCATGAGGCAGCTCCCACATACTTGATGGACGAATTACAAGAAGTATCTTCTCTAGGTAGTCGACAGTCGCTTCGTTCCTCAGCCTCCGGTCATTTCATCGTGCCTCGTGCTCGCCATCCCACCTTGGGAGGCCGATCCTTCGGAATCACCGCAAGCAAGGTGTGGAACCGCATTCCTCAGGACATCACTGGTTCCATGAGTGTATCTGCTTTTAAGAAACATTTTAAAATTTTCCTTTTCTGTAAAACAGCCTAGAAGCTCATGTTTGGGCATCATGCTTGTTATTTTAAAATAAATCCTTGAATGAATGAATGAATGAATGACTTGAGGTTGATGAATATGTGAATGATCAACGGGAGAGTTGTAGAAATTCAAAATATCAGAAAAATTATTACAAATACAACGCAAAAAATGATTGCATTCGGTAAAAAACTTACATGAAAGGATTCTGATTTTTGTGGAGATTACGCTCTTGATGTTTAAGAAAAATTTGATGAATTTTTTAAAAAAGTAAATTTCTGCAAATTATTCCTGTGTTTTCGCTACTATTTGATGCTTGAGAATTCGATGTTCAAGTAGTGTGAAACTTATTAGTTGTAAAATGGAATGAAAAGTGTTAAAATGAAAATGTGACTGAATTTCTGATAAGAATTTTGAAGCATTCAGTTGAAGATGAAATTAAGTTGATTACTGTGATAATGTCATGGAAAGCATTATAATTTAGGAAACGGTTGTTTTAAGTATTCATTCTAAGTCTTCGTTCGATCACATTCGTACACTAAGACCAAATGCGCTGTGCCTTTAGTCAACGAATAAAACCAATGGCAACAGCATCTAAAGTATCAATTTTTATTTACTATTTTTAATAATTTATTCTTATGAATTATTTTTGTAGAATTTATTAATGCATAAATTAATCTGAAATAGAGCAAATGTATCTATGAAATTTTCCAGTATTAATTAGTTGAAATGTCAAACAATCATTCTAGATTCGAACAAGAAAAAAACGTGACATTTCCACAATGAAGAAACTGCATTTACATGCCAAGATATTTGTGAATATTATTCGAAGGAAAACTTTGCGCGGAGGGGAAAGTCGTATTATACGAAAACTTAAATTAATTGGCCGAGCACATAAAGACTCTCCTCGGTTGGCATTGAAATGCTAGTGATGTGATGCGGAGTGAAAATGACAGATTGTTTTAGGCAGTTGCCGCCAGGCTAAATAAACAATGTTATTGTGTTCTTCCTTAAATCTGAGATCGCAAGGCAGCTGTATACATATCAAATGAAGACATTCGTCAACATAAAACCAGAGCTTCGTCAATCGTCATCAAGTTTGAATCAATAACTTTTCGTAGATGTTTATCTTTCTTGATCGACCGATTATTGTTCGTTGAACGAAGATCTTACACGAACTGCATTGTGCGTTCGTTAATGAATGATAAAGATAAAATTTATCTTTATCATTCACCCTAGCATCTAGTGACAATGAAGAGGGCATAAATTTTGCACAAAAGATTTTGTCTTATTCGTATGGTTTCAATTGCTTCTTTGCCTGTAAATGAGGTAATTAAGTTCAAAATGAAAAAATTATTTTGGATTAGTTATGCCTCATATGGAACGAAATTAAAAAATTTCGCATTTTACAAATTTTACAGCCAACCAATATAAATCGGGATTGATTATAGGGCCTACAAGAAACACATGCTAGCATGTGAATATGTCATGAATAAGAACTTTTGTACAGTTGAGAACTTGAAAAAACAAAGCCATTGATTCTGCGAACAGAATTTTCAGTGGGCAGAATGACTCAACTGCTGCAATTAGATACATGTGACAAGATTCAGTGTAGGACATGAGAAGAATCACTTAGTGCTCACGGAATAAGCGGAGTGATTCTGTTTGCGCTCAGCAAAGTTAAACATATCACATTTCTTAAATGATGTTGCATCCTTCTCGTGAATGATGCGGAAAGCACGTTTGCATAAAAGATGGATGCGTGAATTTAGTACAGAGCAGGGGTTTAAAAAGCGGGTGATGTCACAACTAAACGAATACACTGATTGAAGATATGAATTAACTGATCATGATTGAAAGGGGGCTTTAACACTCGAAGCATGTAGAACCTCTTTGAAACTTTCGCAAATACGCAGTCAAAATGATTAGTCCAAGTCAAACGGTCGTTAAACATAGTGTCAAAGATTTTCACAACAGCAATACCGGTATTTTGAACATCAGGTGCACATGACAAAGGATTTAGCCGAAAACACATTCATTATTTTAGTTATTTCATCTACACGCATACAATTGTCATTATACCATGACTTGAAATTTTCCATCTCGATGTTTAAAAAGTTCACGTCGCTTCTTTGTACTCAGGAATGACGATTGTCACATCATCGGCATATTTGATAGCAGAAACATACTGACCCACAACAGACTAAGATGACACGCAAGCTCCAAACAAAATCGGTCCCACATTTGAACCTTGTGGGATGCCACTCAATACAGATGATCCTTGACTTCTTACTTCTCCTAATCTCACACGTTGTTGACGGTCACACAAATACTTATTCAACCAAGTTACAAAATTTTCGCTCTCACAAATAGGCAAATGAGATATTCTTTCTAAAAGTAGGTGATGAGGTACACAGTCAAATGAATGGGATATATCGCATGCAAGTAGGACTTTACGAACTCGTCTAACATCAGGATTATCCAATAGTTTGATAATTTGATTTTGTATAGTCACCAGAGCACACACCGTTGAGGACTTGGGCCGGTAAGCAAATTGTGCTTGATCAAAACAGTGAATTAGTTGGTCGCAATACCTTTTAACAATAACTTTTTCACACATTTTAGCAACAGTAGGAGATCAAAGAGACTGGCCTCAATTGGTTCAATTTAGCCTAAAAAGCTTTCGCAATCGGACACACATCAGACATTTTCCAAGCTGTAAGTATACATGTGAACTACTCTTGATCATCGGGATGCCTGCTATAATGAACTTATTTTGCCGCATTTCAATGTACATGCGATCAAGTTCATGCTGTTGCCTTGCGGCAATCTGCTCAGGTCGAGAATTGCTTCCACTAGATGTACAATGGTTTTTTGCAGTAAGTCAAGTTCACCAGTCAAAGACGAGAATTTTATTTTTGATCAAGTATG
>CAJQUW010009649.1:15473-57973 GCA_907163375.1 Prostheceraeus crozeri
CATTCAGATCAACCGGAAATTTGCAATAATCAATGAATTAACTTATCAGAGACATGTAGGCTCTACAGCATGCAGTCGCAGGATCAATTAAGTTTCAAGGATTCTTAAAGCGATTACGCTCAACTATGACGCAAATGATATATCTTCAATTAGGATGGTTAAATGTACAAAACGATAAGCTTTGTCACCAGGGTACGGACTTAAAATCCATCCGCGCCGGGTCAGGGCTTGATAGTTTGGAGACAATGCGTGCCCTGAACGAAGAAAGCGACTTGGTCGCAGCACTGTGTGTGACACTCAGCTTTTCAAGTTGTAAATTTTGATACAAGATGACATTTAAAATACAGTGCCTGCAACAGACTGCTAGACATTGCAGTCTTAGGTAGAAATAAGTGTTTCTTTCAATACAAATACATCTTTGATGTTAGCTACGTAAATTGCATTGTGAATAGCCGTAGAATTGACTCATAATTTGGTCGCTGCACGATCGTGAGTTGAAGAGCACTTTTGAATTGCATTAAATGAAAAATGCGAACTATAGACCAGATGACCGGGTTACTGTCAAGTATTCATCAGAAGGTGATTATTGCCCTCTTCCATGAAGTGGGTATTCGGCCAGAAACTAGAGAAAATTTGATAAGCTCGGCCCACTTTGATGCAAGAAAAAACTCACCATACTCAAATACGTATACGAAATACATATTCAAATACTCCATACGAAAGTCCCTCAGTATCCTCGGAAAGTGTACAGCGAAGTTTCTTTACTATTTGGTAAACGTTCACATCATTGACGTCGCTGTCACTGATCAGTATGGAATCACATGGCGAGTCGGTATCATGCACGTAAGGTAGTGAATGCGAGAAGTTTGATACAAAAAAGACATTGAAGCGATTGGCAATGTCATCTTTAGATATAATCATATTTCCATTGTTATCTTTCATAACATTAAAAGCCGCTATTCGTTTGATCTTTGAATATACATATTATCAGAACTCCTTACAATTCTTGCGACAGGACAAGGTCAACTGCGACTCATGTTTAAGAATGATTTCATTCAGTTTTTGTTCAAATTAACATTCGGCTTTGTAGAGAGCAGAAATATTAGAACTACTTGGGTCGAGTCTGACAGCTGAATGTCTCTGTGTCTTTGACTTCTTTGAATAGTTCTAAATTTAGAAGAAAATACTGGGGGCCATTTGACTTTTCTTTGTAGCATACAGACTGTTGAGATGAGTAATGAATATCATGTCGGTAGTGAGACCAAGTCTCATCAATATTACAATTACAAATCTCAATTTATAAATCGCAATTTTTTCAAAAAATGAAACATATGAGCATGTTGATGAATCAAGCACCACGTGGAGAACGAGCATTTTCTGGCTTCTATTTTGATGCACTGGTCACCAAAATCAGTGAACTAGGAAAAAATTAGTGATGTCGTGAAGTTATCACAAAATCATGACTTTTTTGGTTGAAAATGTTATGTTCTCACATTTTCATCAAAAATGTTCATGTTTGGTATCCTCTGAATCCTTGCGATGTGAGGAGTACGAATGCACAAGTTACATTCATATAAGCTCAACAGTTCTTTTTCAAACTTCTTCAATATTCTTTCCCATTTCTGCAAAAGTACACAAACAATAAAGGCAAACAATCGGCATCCGCTGTGAGAGAACAAAGACATACCTTCGCTAATTGTTTTGTCTTGAACCTTCGGTCACCTTGCATGTTGTTTGTGTAACTATGCGGAAATGGGAAAGAATATTGAAGAAGTTTGAAAAAGAACTGTTGAAGCTTCATGAATGTAACTTATGTATTCGTACTCCTCACATCGCAAGGATTCAGAGGATACCAAACATGAACATTTTTGATGAAAATGTGAGAACATAACATTTTCAACCAAAAAGTCATGATTTTGTGATAACTTCACGATATCACTAATTTTTTCCTAGTCCACTGATTTTGATGACCAATACATCAAAAGAGAAGCCAGAAATGCTCGTTCTCCACGTGGTGCTTGATTCATCAACATACATGTTTTATTTTTTGAAAATTGCTATTTGTATATTGAGTGATTTTCATATTTTAAGCACTGCTCAGCAAATCCAATGAATGCAAGTCTATCATGCCTCATTTTGAAGCTTAGAATGCAAGCTCTCGAATGATGTATGGCACGTTGTTGTGCGATGCGACTGGAAAGCATTAGAATCGATTGAACTTCAACGAAATTTGGGTTGTCCGTTTTTTATGATCAGCTCAATGATCAGAAGATCCAAAGCGCTCATCAACTTATAGTCTCTCCATAGACATTGACAACGAAGACAAATGAAGACAACGCTATTGAATCAATCTCTGAATACACGAATTTGAAGATGATATAATTGTTCATGATAATTCATTTTTATGAACTTTTCCTATGTATATTACACTACTTGATGTATTTATTTACTGCCTTCAAGGAGTCTATAGTGAGATGGGTCAAGTTGATGAAGCTATCGGTCTAGCTACTATTTAAATCGGATTTTTCGATATTCAGAACAACGCATTTAGATATAGTAATATCTAGCCAGACATCCGTTTAGAATCAACACAACTTTTTCAAATTTCCTTAACTTGATTAACTGAGGACATATCATTCTGACAAAGCTGCACTTAAATCTTGGTTTGAAATTCCAAGGGATGTTTGCTCTGCATTGAACCATTCCTTGTCGATTCGAGCAGTCCCTTCCAGCTAAATGTTGAACAAGTAAACAAAAACGCGCTGCGGAATTCGTTTTCTTGATTTAGTTATCCCTTTCTGCTCGTTCATTGTCGGTTAAGCTGTCAATTCCTAACATATAAATCGCATTAAATTGAATACAACAAAATGCTCAGTAACTGACCCTGTATAGAGCAAACATAAAAGAAGGTTTCAGTTGATGTAGACGTCTCATTTTTCTCAATCTACAGTATAATGACAAAAGATTGTGATTTATGGGACATCAAGCGACTTGATAGCGACATGCATTTCCAGATCTCAAATGTATTTTGTTTAGTTCTATGAGGGAAATTTCTTAGTAGGTGAAGGATTTTGAGGTTCTGCTATGAATCACAAATCGATTTAATACACGAAAATTTGATACCGGTTAAATTTTCAGATATGCATCATAATACCAATAACTTAAATGAGAATATAAACGGTATTGTTAATTTGCTCATTTTGTGTTATTGGTGCATAACATGAATAAAATGCATTCAGATGAACGGGCCTGGATACATGAATTGAAAAACACACGATTTAATTAATTAAATTGTATAAATGCCGAAAATCATGCATCATAAATCATAAAGTCATAAATATACAATCCCTATTAAATAAATTACACGTAGAAACACCAATTGCAACATGAACACGCTACTGAACTAGTGACCGGTGGATAACATCTAATCAAGAAGACTGTGACGTGTAGGTTGCCTGGCATGACATCCGAGTGAAGAATTTCGGAGCGGTCGCAGTTCCATGAAAGATGAAGACCGACCCGGTAGGCCCTCTGAAATTGCCGATAAAGTTGTCGAGAAATTGAAGTCAATTGTGGCAGATGAGCGGAAATAACAAAACAGCGCCTCTCAGAGCCTCTTATCATCAGCTATGGATCGGTATATAAATATAAACTTTCATATTCTTGTGGCAGCAGATTCTGCAACTTATGTTTGACAGAGAAATTTTATATCATAACATCTAAGTCTGAACATCCGATTAACAAAAAGAGTAAAATGATATCACAATGTAGACATCGCAGAAAATTTCTTTTGTCCAACATTTGACCATGGTCTCATATTCAATACATGTCCATATGTCAATTTGAATTCCATGTACAGCCTTGATTTTTTAATATTGAGATTCTTCCCTTCTACTGCTGTCTGACGATCGGTAATGATTGTGTTTCCGTGAAACTTGCAGTTATGGCAATAAATAAGTAATCCAACTCCACTTGCTTATTTACTTATATATATATATATATATATATATATATATATATATATATATATATATATATATATATATATATATATATATACTGGTATATGTATATATGATAGCCTACATGATAAGCTTATGTATCATTGCGATTGTCACCACCTTTATTGGAGAATCTTGAATGATCCTTCTTACTTCCATGAAATATATCTGTTATTGATTATTTGTGGCATTATTGGATTTGTGGCATCATACTTAAGTCATTCAATTTTGACACTTTTGCCACATAATGACTACTGGAGTTTTTATACTGGTTCGTCTAAACTGTTGGGACTATAACCGCACAACCCCTTTCAATTTCTCGTTTACATCCCAACCTGAGAGGTACCAATATTTCCTCGAAAATTGCAGCACTTTTTGCTAGACTTGATTTTGTTCTCCTTGACATTCGGAATAGTAGGTGGTAATGCTATTTATGCAGAAAGTCCTCAAAACTAATGCAGCATGCACTCAAAGCAATATATTTCATAAATTTATATGTCTTGCAGCAAGGAAACTCCATTACTATGGAGGGAGATCTTGTCGATAAGGCAGCCTATGTTGCCTGCCTGTTTTATGAGGCTAATCTCCGACATGCCACTGAGATGAAAAACTGTCCTTTTGACATCTGTTACAAGTCTGCTGCAACCGGCAGTGTCATAACGCAGTGTCATCCATTGCAATTTACTGCTTTCCCATGACTGTAAAGTATCACTATGCAAGGGCGGCGGAGCGCTTGTTAATGAGAATTTCACTTGAACGTGTTTTGTTGTTTATTCAATTATTTATTGGGGCTTATTTGTGTATGTTCATGTGTATACGGTACCTCAAAGGCCTGTTTACAAATAATTCTTTCAACCTTCTGAAGGACATCTTGTTAAACATAATATATCAGCAAATATTTTTCAGTTTAAACTGTCTATGGGTATTTATATCATGGTTAAGGCACGCTTTTCCCGGTAAATTCAAACTCTACTATCGCAGTTTCCATGTATTTTACCCGTATATCATACACACACAGTCGCTTACAGTTGTTTAGGCTACTATAAGCTAATGCAAACGTACTATTGTTGAAATTTGAATTGAAGGAACATTGTATATGTACATTGATTCAATTAAAAATGATCTTCATAATGGCTTGATGTTTGTCTTTATTTTAGACAATTGCCAAATACAGATTTCCTCTGTGGGCATCTGCTCACGAACTCTTTGAGTATTTCCTCCTTGTTCAGATTCCGCGACTGTGCACGGAACAAATGAATAATCATTAAATGTGTTAGGCGAGCTTGTCCCATAGTCGACCTGAGATAGTTTTTTATATAGGCTACCGTAGGTGCGAAAATGACCTCTCGGCAGTTGCAACCGACGTTGGAGCAGCCATCACTAGTTTGCATAGTTTGACACACTCCGATAGCATATTCCTGACTGTCAGTCCAGCTTCTCTCAGTGCTTCGATGATAGTAGGTACGGTTTTATGACTTCCCAATGTTGATAATAGTCGAAGTTGTGCCGATAACATAGGGACGTCGAAACCACTGGAGTGAATCCCAAGGAGTTCTTTGAGTGTCTTCTCGTCATATTGATTTTGTGTCAATATGTATTCCAGATTGGACAAACTGAAATCAGATTATATGGTTCTTACATTTGCGTTATACATGTACGTGCGTATACATCTATATTAGTTTTTGTATGATTATCCTATCATAACAATTAACCTCTCATATAAAATTGTACTTCATATCGTAATAATGAATATTTAATTCAACTGAAAATCATAAAAATGATTAGTGAGTAGGTCGAATTATTGAAAAGTCAATTGAAAATATTACAATAATACTATCTTGAATTTGCATAAATGCGTTTAATCTTATTGTTCACTTAGGGCACGCAGTTATGTGACGAGTTAAAAGAAAATCCTTTGTTTTGATAAGGTTATATGTTTCTGTTGTTCTTTCAAGATAGAAAAAACCGCAAAACTACCCAACTTTCACAGGCCGATTCATTGAAAAATAAAGTTTAAGCTAAAATAGCGAAAGACAGGCCTTCAGAGACAGACATCAACATTTTTATCTCTCTATCGCATATTCTCAGCTGGAACATGTCACAAAGAAGTGAAAAAATATATTTTGAATAAGAATAAGACGTATGGTATTTAATAGTTTTTAGAGGTCAAAATTTTGAAGTGGAAGAAAACATAATGTATAGGAGAGATCCAACTTACCATTTCAAACCATCTTGATCGAACCGTGCTTTTATTTGTGACACTATTAAGTCTATGGATTCATAATATATTCGCCGCAAGTGATTGATTCCATCCAACTTTGCATCTGAAGCAGTTAGCGAATGCTCATATCGTTTGGGTGGATGCACAGGTCGCGGAGGCTTGATGGGTTTGATGTTTGTTTCTAAAGAATCAGCCATCGATTCGACCCTCTCAAGTAGCTCCTTGAAATTTTCCTCTTTTCGGAGATTTTCTAGATGATTAATCAAAAACTTTGCTCCTCGGAAAGCCTCACCTGCTGACATCTCCACTTTTTGAAGCTCCTTCGCAAAACGTTCGCATGGACCAAATATTTCGTCACACAATCTCATAGCGAAAATTGTTTCAAATTTCTTCAAATATGATTGGTAACCTCGCAGCTTGGTACGTATATCTGGTTTCGTAGATTTCGAAGAAGCAAGATCAGTTATTGTACTAACCACTGCATCATAATGTTCAATGAAGCGAACGAAAGCCTTGTGCCTCACCGTCCAACGTGTAGGGCATATAGATAACAGCCGGGTTTTCTTAATTTGTTCAGTGCTTGAATCCTCAACATATTTATTGAATATGTCAAGTCTAGACGCAGAAGATCTCAGGCATGAAGCAATATCACGGACACAGTTTAAGGCGTCGGATATCATGGAAATCTGCAATAGACGATAATTCTTAATAATTTATATGAAATATGAATTCATACATTCTAAAGGAATGCATGAGTAACTTCTGTCATAAAAAAATTTGAACATTTGAAATAGTAAATCAATTTAAGGACGTTTTTAAGAAAGATATTTTTCAGACAAAAACTTTGCTGAAAACGGAATATTCTAAGCAAAGAAAATAATGAAACATGACATTAGGGTGGATATGTAACAAAATGTAAATAACATTAGAATACAATTCCTTTTGAAAAAATATGTTTAAGGTCACTATTTTTTTTAGATAAAAGGTTAAAGCGCAAAAAGCAACTAGAAGTATAGAGGTATAATAGCTATAGCTTAATAATTTGTCTACGTATATGATAGCATACTTATACTTATATAATATTAATGATAAAATAATGAAATAGTATCAATAAAAGACGAAAAAATTCATACATTTGCTTCAATATTTACCTCTTTTGCTTCTTCGACTAGAGCTAGATCCAAGGAGTGATTGCAACAGTGGATGTAGCTTGCTAGCGGTTGTGACCGACGAATATGAGCTTGGCATCCGTTGAATCGTCCTTTCATGTTTGCTCCACCATCAAAGCACTGCCATCTAAGCTTTTCCCACTCGATTCCAAGGCGAAGGAAAACATCTTTAATTACTCGGAACAGAGTTTCTCCAGTGCTGTTTGGTGCCTCAACAAAGCCGAGAAAATATTCGGTTGGCTTCAGATCTTCACTATTGACGAATCGGATACACAATGAAAATTGCTCTTTGCCACTTATATCTGTTGTTCCATCAGCAATAACAGAACAGTAGGGACTGTCTCGTACTTGTGAAAGAAGTTCCCTTTGAATCTTATGAGCCATTATCTGTAAAAGCTCATTTTGGATATCGTGGCTCAAATAATTTTCGCGCCGATTTAACCAGTCAGCCAGTTCCGGTAAGTCTTCTGCTCTGTCTTCCAGAAACGACATCAGGTTACTATGCTTCTCAGAAACATTATGATCATTATGACCTCTTAAAGCCATTCCTTGCATTGCGAGTAACCTTACATTTCTGATAACTTCCAGGTAGGCTACACGCTTTCTTCGTTGTTCTATTTCATGTGCGCTATTCAATTGAGTAACAACAGAAACTCCCCGTTGACCAATTGTCTTTTCATTTGCCAGTCTATGTATTTCAGACTTTTCATGATCCTTGTATCTATCAAAAGCCTTCTTCCACTTCTTGAATCCAGTTAGAAATGCAGTTTCTCTGAAGTCAGTCCTTTTAAGAAGTTGCTTCTCCAGTGCTGCGCTACAGACATGACATACGACATGATCGCTTGCCTTATCGTAATGTAGCCAAGAATGTTTAGTAAAATGAGCAGTAGAACACCGACGTCCATTAGTTCGAGGAAATTCAAAGGAGGATGGAGGATGAAAGGGGACATCTTGTCTTTCCGTTTCAGGAACAGTAACAATTCTGCTTTTCTTAGCAGGTGGTTCATCAGAATGCTTATCGAAGGTCGAATCAACTCCTATCGGCTCCAGATTCAGACTACTACTGGATTCATCAGTCATAGAATGCGGCCGTTTTGAAGAGGATGGTAGGAAAAAGTCGGTTATTCTTTTGTGAGGATGTTGCGGATTCATTTCCTACAAATAAAAATTATATTGAAAGATACATCAAAACATGAATGTGATATTCTAAATAAATTCGGGCAGCACTTCCCCTTGGGAAGCGCCCTTATTCAAGTTAGCTAAAAATCTGACCAGAGGGACAGGTAGGGGCCGCGCCCAGATAATCAGTTAGCTACAGCTTAAGAGGAACATGCACAAAAAATTCATAAGAACATTTCCCTGTAAAAAATTTGACCAGAAGGACAGGTAGGGGCCGCGCCCAGATAATCAGTTAGCTACAGCTTTAGAGGGACATGAACATAAAATTCATAAGAACATTTCAGTGTAAAAAATTTGACCAGAAGGACAGGCAGGGGCCGCGCCCAGCCAGAAACCAGTGTTTACATCATTAGGGGAGACCGGGGCTGAAATATGAAATATATATTTTAAATAAAGACTACGTACTTCACATACATGACTGCTGAGTAATTGCTGATATGCCAATTATGTACATGTACATTATTTCCATGCTTCGTTGAATCATCAAAAATTTTAAGATGAATCTATGTAACCTTAACGAACCTGGGAATTACAATAACAAAACATACAACAGATTTCGTCTTGATTCACTTATCTCTATAACACCTTTTGACGGTTTTTTGACGTAATCTGAACCAACTGTTCCTTAGTAGGCGTATCTAATCAGCAATCGACTCTTCCGTCAATGAGATTTTCTCAGAGAGGGTTACGTCTTGGCTACACACCTCAGATAAGCCTATTACAGGTAATGTTCAGATAAATTGTTATACTTTTACTAACTCATGCATTTTAGATAACGGATCATGATGTGTGGAAGGATTCATTTGTGTATTTTTGCAAGTAGGTATTGGTCCTTAATTCCTAACCTAACTACCCTCAAGGTGAGAAGGAACCACCCTCTCACGATCGGAGCTGCTGGCGAATTGAGTGCAGCATTAAACTTCCGTCTCATCCATCAGGTCGGTCCTTCTCGAATGGTTGATTCGATCAGGGTACCTGCTAGATTCACTGACTGTCGAAGTCGCTGCATTCAACACTACCCCCAGACAGGTCATCCGATCAAGGTAGGGGCGGAAAAGTCATACTAATTTATTAAGGAGGCCAACTTATCTAGGGGACATCCTACTTCTGATGGCCTAGTCAGTGATGCATCTAAGCCCGTGAGTTTTTCTTCCTCCGACTGCTTCGTTAGCGTTACTCTAACGCATTCCCGCCAAAGACAATCACCCAGGAATGATACCCGGGGCCGAGGGTTGCCACGTCGAAGTAAGTCGAATCTGCTACCAGAAACGACGCAGCGACAGGGCTCTGGTGCCGCTGTGGAGGTTACTCCATACCGTAAATTGCATCACCGACCTTGATTGAGATTTCATCAATTCATTTCATTCAAAGTACAAGTCGCTCATAGATATACTTACTGTTCAATTAAGAGATAACTGAGATGAGTTATGGACGACAAACTGAATCAAGTCAATATGATAAATTGAATCTGTAGCTGCGAACAAAGTGCTTCTAAGTCAAGCCATATTTCTGTGAACAAATGAAACCTGAGAAACTCACCCTAGCCATGTTGATTGGAAAATGCAGCCATAAACATTTGCGCACGGATCAGACTTACCTCATTTCTTCAATTAATGGATTTAACAGGTGTCAAACATTGCATTCCAAAATATCCAAATGTGTCAGCTCAGCAGGAAGTCCGCAACGATTCTCGCTGAATCGCCTCTTTATCGTCATAAACAAAGATGTTTAACATTTCATTTATCGATAATAAAAGCAAGACTACATGTACATACAGAACTTTTCGACAATTTTCAAGCAATATCCACAAAGATCCATCAAATTCCGACCCAGGAAGTTGGAGAGAATCAACTAATTTCACTTGTTTATCAATGAGATCATCACCTGCATTTTACACCGTGCCGCATCGTTTGCAGATGAAGGATGAAAGTGGAAACTTAACTAACAGTCAAACATAATGAACACTTTTATAGATTTACGTAAATTATCAAGAATTGTAAATGTGTGAATAGGCAATAAATACAACCTTCTTTCAATATTCTTTGCTGAATATCGGATTTTGGGAAGGGTTGTGTTTCTCTACAGTGATTTCTACAATTAGATTATTCACGTTTTCTCTTAATCAATCCCTATAATTTGATACATTCAATAAATTTGACTAAGATTATGCAGAAGTCAGAAGTTGGATACAAATAAAGATGATGCTGAGGATTCTACAGGGGGCGCTTCAGGTAGCAGGGGGGCTTGCCCCCCCTGGCCCCCGTCTAGTTACGGGCCTGATCATACCCCTTGCCGCATCGTCTGCAGATGAAGAATGAAAGCGGAAATTTTATTAACAGACAAAATTGATAAAAACTTTTAGAGATTGAAATGTTAACTTAAAAATTATAGTTTCAGAAATACAGAAATTAGTTAATTAAATCAGAATAATGCGTCAATAAAGGTTCATCTTTTGCTAGTTACGCGTCAGATTTCGCTTTGTAGTTTTCACTGTAGGCCCACTGTAACAACTTGCCCCGTGTAACAACTAGCCCCGGTCCGCCCTACCCGTCTCGGTCAATCCCCCGCCAGGCGCGGTCACTCCTCAGGTGTCAACTGATGAGGCAATATCTGATTATGAACGGTGGCTAGCACTTTCATTCATCGTTTTGGGGAAGACCATTGCATCATGAAGAGGAGAAATTAGAGACGACTGTCATAGACACCAACAAGTTAACTTAAGGAATAAATAGCTGAAACATAATTAGGACAAACAGGAAATGAAATAAAAGCAATATTTGACAGAAGATGACAGTTTCAACTTTCAGTGACATCTCTATCCGCCACATATTTCTGGCCTAATGCACCTAGAAAATTTTGGGGGGGGGCAAGAAGATACTCTTGCCCCCCATGATATTTCTTGGGGGGGCAGTTGCCCCCGCTGCCCCCCCCCGGCTCCGCCGCCACTGTCACTATGCTTGATTGAAGGATAATCGTTAACCTTCTGTCTAGAAAATCAAATCCATCCTTCTGATATTTCTTCTACTCGTATACTTCCATTCCAAAATTCCTTGTAATTTCATCATTGACTGAAATTCCTACATCGGAATACATTCATCATAGAATGTTTTGCCATTCATTTTGAATCATCGCTGTGCAGTCGACAACTGTTTATCGTTCAATTTACGTCAAATTTCTAAGAATACACCAATCTTCCATTCAGCCTTCCACCAACCCGCTTAAAGATCTTCCCAGCATCGATGAATAGCTTATCTCTGGGATTCCAATTGTGAATGAGGTCAAGCAATTCATGTGTTGCTATCCTTATGAGTGAAACGACAGACCTCATGATGAACGTGTTTCAATGATAACATCTTTTTCACTCAGCTTTGCATGTCTGCATACTGGCCACCCAGCTTTCGTGTATGGTTAAAGATCACGAACGGTATATTTTGAAATTTGATGTTTACATACATCAACGAGACATAAGGTCATCCGCAGCTCTGCTGGAGTGTGTTGGTGAACACACTC
The DNA here is from genome assembly GCA_907163375.1 of Prostheceraeus crozeri. Classification (NCBI taxonomy): domain Eukaryota; kingdom Metazoa; phylum Platyhelminthes; order Polycladida; family Euryleptidae; genus Prostheceraeus; species Prostheceraeus crozeri. Next base: position 27,554 of record CAJQUW010009649.1, read on the forward strand.
CTATGAAGTGTCACTGCCTGTCAGTAAGTAGTTTCTGCAACTACATGCTTTCTCGTGCTGAATTAGTTCGTTCATCGCCATTAATCGAAGTAGACAACATAAAATGCATCATTAGCAGCTGTAAGAAAGACTTGGTGTTGAAATGTGAATAAGTACTGAATTTTCTACAACTCTTTACATACTATTCATCTTTTTAATTAGCTTTTATTTGCAATATCTTCATTATGCAAAAGCTTTCAATGAGAATTAAAGATTACTTGTCAAAAGTAGAAAGTTTCGACGGTTTGCGAGTTTTTATTTTTCCCTTGTCATCTTTTAGTAAAAGGGATCACAGGACTTTAGGGAGGAGTCCTATCACCTTGTCCGGAGTCGGAGTCTTATCACTTTGTCCGGAGTCGGAGTCCTATCACTTTGTCCGGAGTCGGAGTCCTATCACTTTTTCCGGAGTCGGAGTCCTATTACTTTATACGGAGTCTGAGCCCTATCACTTTGTCCGGAGTCGGAGTCCTATCACCTTGTCCGGAGTCGGAGTCCTTATCAACTGATGAGGCATCGTATAGACTAAGCCTACTTTGTAATATGCCGGTAGTAGGCCTAAGATTGTTTCTTCGTGCATTATTTTTGTTATTAATAGGTCCATTCTTTGTCATTCCCATCAAGTTGTCAACTTGACTAACTACTACATAGAAAACAGGCATGAAATGCAAATCGCGCAGTGCGAGGAAAAATCCTCCGTCAGCTCCTAATCGCAGCCATGCCATAAATGTCAGATCATGGACGAAAATTTCTCATGCAAAGTAGTGAACTCCATGAAACTCTTCAATTATTGACAAAATATAATTTGTTCAACGGAATTGATGCTTAAGTTGAATATCCCTAACCAAAATGATTAATTTTCGCATCTTTTTATCAAAACAAAGTGTTCTTATATGTGTGTTCCTGTACACAATAAATATGCAATAAAAGAGCTCCGTATTATAATTTTGGCCGTCATGCGAATGTCAATGGATGTTTGATACATATTTATGGCATCACAGTTTGAAGGATGAAATATGGTGAGAAGAATATACACTGCATATGAGGAAAAGTTTTCTTGTTCGTTCTTTTAGTCGAAGATCACATTGCATTGATGCTTGATATCTCCCATTGCATGTCGCGTGCCGTTATCTCCGAGCGCGATGTCTCGCCAATATCATTGAGAACAAGAATTGATTCCTTCTTGACACAAGTGCTGCGTCGTTTCCAGACAGACATGGTGATCCCATTCCTTTGAATCATAGAACATACAAGTTTGACTACCGGTACTATATTGAGGAAAATATGCAGAAGAATGTGTTTTGCTGTGTGACCAACCAAAGTACAAATCGAAACAAAAGTACAACATTGAATTAACAAAGCAACTAGGATGGAATGCAGACATCGTCTACCATATGTGTGCTATTCCTTCCTAAGCGTAACTGCTGCAAGAACAATCAGAGCAATATTCGTCAATCTTCATTTACAACATAGAGCAACCACATCTCTATGATTTACAATATCATATGTTTATAATATTCTATAATCATTAGCAATTTGATATTTTCATACAACTCGAAGCATTCATCATGTTCATGTGGCTTGTCTGCTGTCTGAGGATTTGTGCTGTGTGACATTTTTGTAAGAAACTGCAGAGATGCAGCAAGTTCGAAGCTGCATGCACTCGCACGCAAAGTCAGGAAGAATGCTTCCATTATTTTCTTATTTTTGATATGCAGCATGCACTATAAACAGTGAACCGCTAAAAACAGCGAAAATAACCTGCAATCTTCTGGGTTGCTGTGGGGATTGAATTTTGAGTCCCCACCCCATGCCCACAGAAAAACCTGTGAGTATCCCCACTGAATCCCCATCCCCCAGAAGATAAGGTATCTAATCTATATGCTATTTTTCTTCATATAGAATTGCTGATTTCTAATATTTCAATCTCAGTGGAATTTAGAACTTTACGCTCCCAGGCAGACACTTTTGATGACTTGATTGTAAGACAATGATTTCCACTACCATTTACTTTCTGTCACCTTATCAACGCATGTGCATGGATATTATTTCTATAACGCAATCGAACTCAGACGAATGTATTTGTATTGAATTGACTCTTCAATGATTGCCAACCAGGGGCGACGCACAGAAACAGTGTTAAATAGAGGGTTGCTAGTGACAAGGTAATTTCAATGGGTAAATGATACTGTTAGTGATTTGTTAGCCTAACAGTGTTTCGGTGTGGTCTCCCCAGGCCGTCAGTCAGAAGGCGGGTTCCAATTGACATCATTTGTACTTGGCCAAAAGTAATGGACCAAGACAAATGGCTTCATGTACTGAACTTGCCAAGGTCTCATAAGACTATGCAGAGTCAGCCGTATCACTCAGGATATAATTTTCATCATAAGCTATTGCAGTACTGTTATTCTTCGTAATTGCATGGTACGTGGTCATCACTCACTGGAGTAGTTTCAAACTGAAAGTGTTTTCATACGTTTTCTTGACAAGGTTCCTGCATGCAAATTGAGATGCTTATTTACTACCTTTCGACGAACGAGTCAAAAGAAATTGCTATGTTTTGACATTTACTATCTTTGAGCACATTTTGGGTATTGATCTCTACCTGATCAGAGCACGCCGATGCGTTGGTAGAATAAGGACCGTTGTTGGTAAGGCAGACGTGGACTACTCGTTAGACGAGTCATCCACATAGATGGGAAAAGTATAAAAGATAAGATCACAAAGTTGATTGAAGTTTTCGGATGACCTGTCAGTCGTTTAGCGGGATATGTTTGGTGTAACCAAAGTTTTCGTTGCACCATTGTCTTTTCCACTGACGACATTTATAAGATCGTCTTAGCTCAGAGAAATTGGAGCGAAATTCAGTCATAACGAAGGCTATATTTTTTAGTAAGGGTAGATGTTAGCTTTTTTACCAATTTTGTGCTAAAAAAATTAAAGCTTTTTCTTTCGTCTGTTACACCACAGATTTGGAATAAGTGAACGCTAGGAAGTAGGTATATTGAAATGGGTGCTATACGGTGTAGAAAATAAACTAAACGAATTTGAGCTTAAATAGATGATTATGGCTTTACCCCCCCCCCCCCCGAATTCAAAGAAAATCATAGGCCTATTTGGTACCAAATTTTGACATAAGGTGCCAAATCAGAAGATGATGGACAGGGAACGCATCACACTACACCAGTGACACAAAATCTTAGGAAAAAGACGAATTCATACATCACTACAACCGCAAGTAAGCGTTTAGTGGAAAAGTTATCTATAAATATCACTCTGCTTTACTTATAAACCACCGAGGCATTCTTATACATCGAATTTGTTGAGAATTTTGATATGCCTTTGCGCTTTTTGTTTTCCTCAAAAAATGTGCAAAAATTTGAGTTTTTGTTAATTGTGTCTGAAGTCGCAGTGGTTATCAAACACGAACCCCTGGTAATTGCAAATTATACCAGCTTAGAATACTTATTTGATTTTCTACAAAGACAAAATTGCATAGCGAGCAGCATCTGATTAGTAATGCACTTTTTATTGTTTTAATTGGCTCCAAAGAAAGGGAAGCTGTCCTTGAAAAGCTGTATCGTGAAGAAGTGCTTGAATTCTTCAATAACCCTTATTTCATCGCGAATAATGCAGTGACTTGATTTAAGTCTAAAATTTCGATGAGCTGTTTGCTTTGAGCTCGCAATTCAATGTCATTTTTCATTTTATCATTTTAATCATAGTTAACAAAGTTGTCATTTACGTTGCGTCTTTATTGTAAACAACTATCAATATTGTGAAGGTTGACGAACAAAAAAATCTATTCAGAATTGATGTCAGTGAATTTTGCTCATGTTGTGATCACAAACCTGAAAATCTGTATAAAATCATCTCATGTGTACTTCACTTATGTCGTGCTATATATACATTCTGTTTCAATGCTTGCTTTGTGTTAATTGTCTTGCGTTTTCTGTTGTTTATTTGCCTCAGAATATACATTTATGACATGAAAAAAACTGCATCTTATCTCGCTCAGCTCACTCTTATGATACTGCCCATCAGTAACAACTTATGAAAACTTTAATCGGATTTAATTTCTGCGAGACTTGTTTGACATAGGCTAGTGATGACTGACGGTATGCTGATTGCTGACCATCATTATTTAGGATTATTCTGTATTACAATTGCTGATAACAGTAACTCTGAATCAGCGATTTCGAGCATTATGCTGCCTGCATTGAGGTACAAAAATAATGGAGTGGTTTAATTGCCAGATGTCGGATGTTGCAACACTAGTAATATTATTTTAATCATTAATATCACATTTTATTGAAGAATTAAAAATCAAATACAGAGAGCATGGATGAGGTAATAATTAGGTGAAGCGAGATGTCTAATTCTGTGGTTGAAGGATCCTTGCAATCATTGATGAGCTGTGTGCTTGAAAATTGAGCAGTTGATCAGTTCACCTCTTCCATCCCTGCTACTGTCAGATTTCGAAAATACGTCTTATTCCGTGGACACCTGATTGATTTCATCAAGAATCCTTCTTAATTTTCGAAATCCCACTTTTTTATAAAAATACCTATTAAGTACAAGTCACGGCATGATGATTTGCTTTTGAAAATTGAAAATTTGACATAAACTGGCAAAAAGTAATTAGTGCGTGTCATATGGCTTTGCCAAGAAATTGTTATCTTCCTTCACACTACTACCGCTCAGTGACTTAATGCTGCAGGGAAGAATTCAGAGGCACGAAACTTGTATAGAGTCAGACATATATTTAGCAAAGTGCAACAGAAATAGCCTATAAGCAATTGAATATAAGCAAATGCAATAGTTGCGTCATTGAAGAGAGAAATATGTCGTCGCAAGATTGTAGCATTTTGATTAATGCGTGCGTGTATCTTCTTTAAAGGAATTTAGGCAGAAAATGCAGAAGTAAGTGATTCGATAAACATCGATTTTCTAATCAAATTGCAAAGTCATGTACATGTACTAGAATGTTTCTCAAAATGGATATTCTCTAAGAAATTTATAGAGTTTCCACAATATTTATGTACATCAATCTGATTATTGCTTCCAAATGTTTTCAATGCACAAATCCAATAGCTCCGCGAATATTGAAATCAGAAATTTTTCTTTATACTTGATTGATACACTCTTTTCATTACGCAATTCTGTAAGCGCCTCCGGGACCATGGAGTGCGTTGTCAATTTTTCAAGAATAAATTGCTTATCTATCTATAGTGGGCTTAAAATTAGCATATATGATGTTTAGTCAACATTTGACGCTTCGAAACAGCTTTTGGGGTTGTCTGCTCATTTTATGAGTCGGTCAATTGAAGAGAGTTAAAATTATGAAATTAAGAAAGCATCAGGTGTGCTTTTTTTAGCTAGAGCATTGTTTTTTTTAAAAAAAGACTCCCACACTGCTATGCTTACACCACAGAGAAAAAAACTGAAAGAAAATTCCCATAGTGAATATTGAGTATTGTTGGGCTACCTGGATTCTTGTTCTTAGATCAATCTTGACTTTCAGATTTTTAAAATATCGCAATGCTCGAGGTGCTGGAAAGTTGTTATCGAGTCTCAGAGGCATTCATTCTATACTTTGCATCGCATCTGTCGACAAATGCCATACAGAAGCGAAGCGTTATATTTTCCTCTCCGATAGAATATTTACTTCATGTCAATAAATGTGCCTTCCAACTATAATGTCACAGTCAGGAGCAATCGTTAACAGCTCTTCCTGCGTTTCACACACGGTGAATCACTGAGGAGTCATTCATTGATTTTTGAGTAAAAATAGGACGCATTTCAACTTCAATGCGTATGATATTAGTCACACTGTCGCCACCTTCGAAATGTGTCAGAAATCAAACACAGATGAGGTCTCGTATTCATTGAGAAGGATTTGAAACGACGATTTCGCTTTCGAAAGATTATCTCTCAATTTCACACAGTGCATTTTAATATCCGGCTGAGGAGGACTGTATCGGTTTGCAGGATTTGACAGTTTAGACAGCTCATTTCCAAATACATTTTAACTACTTGCGGCATATTATAAAGATAATGACTTTCTATAAGGATTTACTGCATGGAAAGGAAAAATTGCTCAATTTCACAGCATAATTTGAATGCAAAATTACTTCAATTGGATGAAAAATGAAAACTAAAAAACAAATAGCAAATTGTTAATGATGTCATCGATTGACACAAAGAATTATTTCAACTTCAAAGTACCATAAATTAATAGTAATTTCCATTTTTCAGTGTTTCTTGCAACTTTTACTTTAGGAAAATAATTACATCGTCATTGTTGCTCCTTGAGCTGAAAATATATTCAAAAATATTTCAAATTTGATAAATAATTTTCTTGTTGCAATTTTTGATAGAAATAGGAAGACAAACTTAATATTTCGACCATCTGAAATGGCCATCGTCAGAAAGCTATGCGCTCTAATTCCTGCATGGGATTCAAATTACAAACACATAAAAACGATAGTATAGAACGCATGCAATCCTAAATGAACAAATACGACGTATGGAAAAGAAAATTAGTAGAAATCTTAAGATTCAATAAACAATGCAGCCAGAAATTGCGACCTCTAGACTAAAGAAAATGATAAAAAGGAAAAAATAACTGAAGAAGTATCAAAAATATTTCAAATGCTGTAAAATTAATTTAGCAATCAAATTCATTCTCTGATATTTATCATTATGATCTGCTATCACAGTGTCCGATTAGAAAAAAAGAGCTTTCCCGAATGCAAAATGATGGATACTGGAGTACAGTCACATCCATCAATGCATTATATTAGTATGCATGCTACACCTGCAAATTTTCCACAAAAACATGCTGTGTGATCATCCATTCCATAATATTTTATTATTGGATTATTGTTATTCTCTGAGGCTTTTCAATAATAGGTTTTTTCACACTGCATTACTTGCTTTACATCATTTATTTTCATAAATTAATTTTGTGCTTCCCAGTTGATAAACCCGCATCAAATTAAATTGCATTCTACGACTATAACATTATACTAGCGTGGAAAGATTTTCAGACAGACAATGACAGCAGCAACCCCACCTAGTTTTAGTTCCATGCAAATACAAATGAAATAATTTGCATTGCAATGTTGCAAAACCGAGACATCTGTCCCAAAAGACATGTTCGAGTCGCCGGGACAAAAGCATCCAAAACAGGATGTCTAATCAAACTGTCCTTTCCTGTTGAGGATTAAATCCACAACCTATAATCCACTTTATTCCACGACGATAAAGACTAGTGCATTTTCAGGTAGTCATAAGCAAGGGACGGTGTTCTCTGAGTCCATAGCTCTTCGATAGAGAACCTTTTATTAGCTCAGCCACAGATCTACAGCCCTTCACAGTAATCATTGATCACTTAATTCAAATTGCATTGTTTTACTGTAATTTCTTCAATTCAGTGGACGGTATCCAAAGATCGGCAATGATTAAATGATATAATTTTATTCTGAGGAAAAATGATGTCATTTTATATCATTTTATTTTTGAAAAATGATGTAAAATGATATCATCAAAAAGTTTTGTTCCATTATATTTTATAATCATAGATTCTTTGCATTTTGTATTGAAGAAAATTTGGTTTCTTTCGTTTGTTCTACCCATGTCATTCCCTACTGGTTAGTAGTAACAAAAGGTCCATAATAAACACAGCGCGCCCCCCCCCTTCTGGAACGGTAGAGTGTCGTGGTCGGCCGCCGTGGTGCTTCGGGTCTGAGTCCCCCCCCTCTGGAACGACAGAGGTTGTGATCTGTCGTGGTGTGCCGGCCAGGTGGGTTCCCGTTCACAACATGTTCGCTGACTCCCTCCCCCTCGAAAACGACAGAGTGTGAGACTCGGGTGAGTTGGTCCGACCGCCTGGTTGACGTGGGCGACCGTCCAGGTTGACGTGGGCGACCGTCTAGGTTGACGTGGGCGACCGTCCAGGTTGACGTGGGCGACCGTCTAGGTTGCTAAGAGTGAGACAAATTCAGTGAAAGAATCATCTTGTTCCTATCTGTCTTCGTTCAAAAGTTAGAGCGGTTACAAGATTTTAGGTCGGAGCTCGCTTACCTGAAAAAATCCTAAGTGTCAGAGTGACTTTGTATGGGTAAAATTTTGAAAATTTTCCAAAGTGTAGAATTTCAACCTGGGACCGTCACCAAAACATTTTTCATCAAATTTTGAAATTTCACTGACGTCCCCCCCCCTCTGGACAGCTTGCTTCGATTTTGGCTTCCAGTGGACGGATTTTGTCGTGCGATAGCTCGTTTGAAAGCTAAGAGTGAGACAAATTCAGTGAAAGAATCGGCTTGTTCCTATCTGTCTTCGTTCAAAAGTTAGAGCGGTTACAAGATTTTAGGTCGGAGCTCGCTTACCTGAAAAAATCCTAAGTGTCAGAGTGACTTTGTATGGGTAAAATTTTGAAAATTTTCCAAAGTGTAGAATTTCAACCTGGGACCGTCACCAAAACATTTTCATCAAATTTTGAAATTTCACTGACGTCCCCCCCCCTCTGGACAGCTTGCTTCGATTTTGGCTTCTAGTGGACGGATTTTGTCGTGCGATAGCTCGTTTGAAAGCTAAGAGTGAGACAAATTCAGTGAAAGAATCGGCTTGTTCCTATCTGTCTTCATTTAGATGTGAGACACCATTTAAGATTTTGGGACATTGGCGAAAAACGACAGAGTTAGAATTTGGGACGTTTTGGACTCCAGCTTCAAAACGAAGCATCGGATGGGAAAACGGATTTCAGATTTGAAATCAGCGTCAAATTCTTTATCTGTATGGTGAGTTTCATGTCAATCGGAGAGTTTCAAGTCAATCGGCGAGAAAAATTTTCAACATTTTTCGGAAAAACGACAGAGTTAGAATTTTTGCGATGGCTGCCTACTGTAGAGCCAAAACGAAGCATCGGATGGGAAAACGGAGGCCAGATTCGGATTCAGCGTCAAATTTTACATGGAAATGGTGTATTTCCAGCTCAATCGGAGCACTAGAACCGGAGATAGACGGGATTTTTAGTGTTTGGATGATGGGTATTACGTCATCAGCTGATCGCCACACACTATATAAGCTGGGAACCGACGGAGACTTGTCATTTAGAGGAGAACGATTGTCAGAGGTAGGTCGTCTCTCTGAGCTCCGATGATAGCTTCGGACATTCCAAATTCCAAGTTTCTGTAAGAAACCGACTTAGAAAATTTCATTGCTGATATCAGCTAAGCCGTCAGACTTAGAGGTTCGCCAGGAGATGGCCTTCGTCTCCAGACCATAAAAGACTCCAAAACTTTAAAGGCTCGTAACTTTGCTTCTACAAGTCCGTTTGACTTGATTCAAAAAAGGTTCGGTCGCTATTGACCTGCCCTAAGTGATGGACTACTTATAAAATTTCATAAGTAGTGCTAAAAAGTTGAAAAATTTAAATTCACTAGTTTTGGAGGTTTTCTGGGGTTTTCGACCCTGCTGAAGTCAATGAAAGCATTTTTAATGATGTCTGAGCCAGTCTTCTCATGGTATAAGCGGCTTTTCACTGAAAGCGAGCAAGACACGGAGAGTTTTTCTGTAATATTCCACTGACAGGGTGTTCCTTCGGGACGGCGGACGATGCCGTAGTGATAAGTGTGGCAAGGGAATGTGTCATATTTAAGACCGTAACCGCTGGGACAACTCATGTCTCATGTTGGGCATTTGACACAGCTCTCAACGTAGCACTTTGAACGCCAATCGGTTGAGAAGGGGCTATCTTGTCATGGGTGGCCTCTAAACATCTCCATTGCAAAACGCTGGTGAATCAAGCTCTCTACGGCTTGCTATCAAGCAGATCAAAGCAATAACTTGGGATGTTTCCTCAAGGTTTTCAAGTATGCTGAGTTCAAATCTGCTATCAGATTTCAAATTTAACTAAGACTAAGGCAGCTTTGAGGGGTTAGATCCCAGCTACTGTTCACTACCTTTGACTCGGCGTTGCTGTTACCACTTCGGGGCAGTGACAATGATGTCTTCAGCTGTAAAGAGCGGGTATCGGGGAAGATCTCTCACTTCCCTATTGATCAGTACAAGGCCTTCGGGCTGTCGACGGGATCGAGTGCCACTCACTACACTCAAATCTATCATTCCTCACTAGGTGTAAATTACTGACTATACATTTGTCCTGCTATCAGGTTATTTTTGACTTGCTATCTAGTTGAATAGTCTCTTGCTATCAAGAGATTCACTTCTACTCATAAAGCACATCATCGCTGTAATACCTCCTTTGCTCGAGCGTTCCTTCGGGACGGCGGGTACTGCCGTAGAGGGATTGTGTTGCACGGGTTGTTCGTCGTTTGTTAGACCGAAACCTCTGAGCCGTTGCTCATGTTGGGCGTTCGACTTCATACTCAACGTGACGCTTTCTCTCACCAGGTCAGAGTACTTCAGCCATTCGACAAAGGTTAGTCTTTATGATATGGAGTAGAGTGAAATGTAATTCATTAGATGTCCCTTCAATGATTACTCCCATGATAAACGTTGATGAGACAAATGAAATGATTCTCATCTTCCCTTTTCAATGATTGAAATCTACTAACACACTACCGTATAATCGTCCACTATGGGGCAAGACATGATAGAGCCTCCACGCGGTTTGCCCTGGGCAGTCTTTAGACTGGCGAATACTATCATTAAGTTGAATCTGTTATCAGTCAACTTGAACGTTGCAAATGAAGTTCGGTGTAATACTTCCTTTCGACGGGTGTTCCTGTAAAGGGCGGCGGTGAAACCCGTAGCTATGTATACCGCAAGGGACATTCGGCAATGGTCAATCTTGTTAAACCTCTCTGCGTCATGTTTGCAAGTGATTGCCTCTGTCTCAACGTAGTATGCATTCGCGCCAGGGCGACATTTAGCCAACTGTCGAAGGTTGCCTAAAACTTTCCATTGCATACGTTATGAGAACCATGAGTTCTACCTGTCTCTATCAATGAGACGAATTGATGAATGGAATGAAATGGGAGGACACTCACGCGCCACACGCAACATAACACACTTCTCTCTTTCGTAGTCTAACAAGCTCTTTACACATGGATCGCAGTCGATTGCTATCCCTGTATCAGAAGTGTAAGCTATCTTAATTTTATTTGATACTATTTCACCTACCATCATCACCCATATGAAGTGTCATAAGATTTACAAGTTAGAAATAAAGTTTCAATAGTGTATGCGTTAGAAATAAAGGTGTAACTGTTTGTAAAAATAACATCGCAAGATTTACTAGTTTACAAGTTAGACTAAGTGTAAATTAAAAATAAAATTATAACTGTTTCAAGAGTTTACAAGTTAGAAATTAAGTTTTAGCTGTTTGTATATCAAAATAAAGTTTCAAGAGTTTACAAGTTAGAAATAAAGTTTCAATAGTGTATATGTTAGAAATAAAGGTGTAACTGTTTGTAAAAATAAGATCGCAAGATTTACTAGTTTACAAGTTAGACTAAGTGTAAATTAAAAATAAAATTATAACTGTTTCAAGAGTTTACAAGTTAGAAATTAAGTTTTAGCTGTTTGTATATCAAAATAAAATTTCAAGAGTTTACAAGTTAGAAATAAAGTTTCAATAGTGTATATGTTAGAAATAAAGGTGTAACTGTTTGTAAAAATAAGATCGCAAGATTTACTAGTTTACAAGTTAGACTAAGTGTAAATTAAAAATAAATTATAACTGTTCACGTGTTAAAGCGTTGATGCAACGATGAACAATTAATAAGCTGAAAAGTTTTAGATTCACTTTAACATTATCATATGTTTACAGATAGAAATGTATTACAGCAAAGCTACTTCATGAGTTAGTTTGCCAGGAGTGTATCATCTCAAACTTTTACTCCGACTGTGGAACATTGATTTCCATGATGAAGATTTAAATAGTTAGATTCGATGGCGAACAAGATTTACTAGTTTACAAGTTGGACAAAGTGTTCTACTATTTGTAAATGAAAGATATCATTTCAACAGTTTACCAGTTAGAAATAAAGTTTCAACAGTCTACAAGTTAAAAATAAAATTATAACTGTTAAAGAGTTTACAAGTTAGAAATTAATTTTTAATGGTGCATACATTAGAAATAAAGTTTTAGCTGTTTGTATATCAAAATGAAGTTTCAAGAGTTTACAAGTTAGAAATAAAATGAAGGTTCACCAGTTTACAAGTTAAGAATAAAGTTCTATCTGCTTGTATGTTAGAAATAAAACAAAGTTTCAACCGTTAACAAGTTAAAAATAAAGTTTCAATAGTTTACAAGTTAAGAATAAAGTTTCAATAGTGTCTGTATATTAAGAATAAAGTTTTATCTGTTTGTATGTTAGAAATAGAATGAAGGTTCACCAGTTTACAAGTTAAGAATAAAGTTCTATCTGCTTGTATGTTAGAAATAAAACAAAGTTTCAACCGTTAACAAGTTAAAAATAAAGTTTCAATAGTTTACAAGTTAAGAATAAAGTTTCAATAGTGTATGTGTATATTAAGAATAAAGTTTTATCTGTTTCTATGATAGAAATAAAACAAAGTTTCAACCGTTTACAAGTTAAAAATAAAGTTTCAATAGTTTACAAGTTAAGAATGAAGTTTCAATAGTGTGTGTATGTTAAGAATAAAGTTTCACCAGTTGGCAAGTTAAGAATAAAGTTTTATCTGTTTCTATGATAGATATAAAACAAAGTTTTAACCGTTTGCAAGTTAAAAATAAAGTTTCAATAGTTTACAAGTTAAGAATAAAGTTTCAATAGTGTGCATGTTCAGAATAAAGTTCTATCTGTTTATATGTTAGAAATAAAATGAAGTTTCGCCAGTTTACAAGTTAAGAATAAAGTTCTATCTGTTTCTATGATAGAAATAAAACAAATTTTCAACCGTTTACAAGTTAGAAATAAAGTTTCACCAGTGTACAAGTTAGAAATAACGTTTCAATAGTGTATATGTTAGAAATAAAGCTTTATCTGTTTACATGTTAGAAACAAAATAAAGTTTCAACAGTTTACAAGTTAAGAATAAAGTTTCAATAGTGTGCATGTTCAGAATAAAGTTCTATTTGTTTATATGTTAGAAATAGAATGAAGTTTCGCCAGTTTACAAGTTACGAATAAAGTTCTATCTGTTTAAGTTTACAAGTTAAGAATAAAGTTCTATCTGTTTATAAGTTAGAAATAAAATGAAGGTTCACCAGTTTACAAGTTAAGAATAAAGTTCTATCTGTTTGTATGTTAGAAATAAAACAAAGTTTCAACCGTTAACAAGTTAAAAATAAAGTTTCAATAGTTTGCAAGTTAAAAATAAAGTTTCAATAGTTTACAAGTTAAGAATAAAGTTTCAATAGTGTGCATGTTCAGAATAAAGTTCTATTTGTTTATATGTTAGAAATTGAATGAAGTTTCGCCAGTTTACAAGTTACGAATAAAGTTCTATCTGTTTAAGTTTACAAGTTAAGAATAAAGTTCTATCTGTTTCTTTGATAGAAATAAAACAAATTTTCAACCGTTTACAAGTTAGAAATAAAGTTTCACCAGTGTACAAGTTAGAAATAAAGTTTCAATAGTGTATATGTTAGAAATAAAGCTTTATCTGTTTACATGTTAGAAACAAAATAAAGTTTCAACAGTTTAAAAGATAAAAAGTAAAGTTTCAATGGTGTATACGTTAGAAATAAAGTTTTAGCTGTTTGTATATCAAAATAAAGTTTCAAGAGTTTACAAGTTAGAAATAAAGTTTCAATAGTGTATATCTTAGAAATAAAGGTGTAACTGTTTGTTAAAATATGATTGCAGGATTTAATAGTTTGCAAGTTAGACTAAGCGTTCTACTATTTGTAAGTGAAAGATATAGTTTCAACAGTTTACAGATTAAAAATAAAGTTTCAACAGTGTGTATGTTGGAAATAAAGTTTAAGCTGCTTGTGTGTTAGAAATAAAACAAAGTTTCAACCGTTAACAAGTTAAAAATAAAGTTTCAATAGTTTACAAGTTAAGAATGAAGTTTCAATAGTGTGTGTATATATTAAGAATAAAGTTTTATCTGTTTGTATGATAGAAATAAAACAAAGTTTTAACCGTTTACAAGTTAAAAATAAAGTTTCAATAGTTTACAAGTTAAGAATAAAGTTTCAATAGTGCGTATGTTACGAATAAAGTTCTATCTGTTTATATGTTAGAAATAGAATGAAATTTCACCAGTTTACAAGTTAAGAATAAATTTTATCTGCTTGTATGTTAGAAATAAAATAAAGTTTCACCGATTTACAAGTTAAAAAATAAAGTTTCAATAGTTAACACGTTAAAAATAAAGTTTCAATAGTGTGTATGTTAAGAATAAAGTTCTATCTGTATGTTAGAAATAAAACAAAGTTTCAACCGTTTACAAGTTAAAAATAAATTTTTATCTGTTTGTATGTTAGAAATAGAATAAAGTTTCAACCGTTAACAAGTTAAAAATAAAGTTTCAATAGTTTGCGAGTTAAAACTAATGTTTCAATAGTGCATATGTTAAGAATAAAGTTTTATCTGTTTGTATGTTAGAAATAAAATGAAGCTTCACCAGTTTACAAGATAACAATAAAGTTTTATCAGCTTGTATGTTAGAAATAAAATGAAGTTTCATCAGTTTACAAGTTAAGAATAAAGTTTTATCTGCTTGCATGTTAGAAATAGAATAAAGTTTCAACAGTTAACAAGTTAAAAATAAAGTTTCAAGAGTTTACAAGTTAGAAATAAAGTTTCAATAGTGTATATGTTAGAAATAGAGTTTTATCTGTTTTTTAAAATATGATTGCAGCATTTAATAGTTTACAAGTTAAGAATGAAGTTTCAATAGTGTGTGTATATTAAGAATAAAGTTTTATCTGTTTGTATGATAGAAATAAAACAAAGTTTTAACCGTTTACAAGTTAAAAATAAAGTTTCAATAGTTCACAAGTTAAGAATAAAGTTTCAATAGTGCGTATGTTACGAATAAAGTTCTATCTGTTTATATGTTAGAAATAGAATGAAATTTCACCAGTTTACAAGTTAAGAATAAAGTTCTATCTGTTTGTATATTAGAAATAAAACAAAGTTTCAACCGTTTACAAGTTAAAAATAAAGTTTTATCTGTTTGTATGTTAGAAATAGAATAAAGTTTCAACCGTTAACAAGTTAAAAATAAAGTTTCAATTGCATGCAAGTTAAGACTAATGTTTCAATAGTGCATATGTTAAGAATAAAGTTTTATCTGTTTGTATGTTAGAAATAGAATGAAGCTTCACCAGTTTACAAGTTAACAATAAAGTTTTATCAGCTTGTATGTTAGAAATAAAATGAAGTTTCATCAGTTTACAAGTTAAGAATAAAGTTTTATCTCTTTGCGTGTTAGAAACAAAATAAAGTTTCAACAGTTTAAAAGATAAAAATTAAAGTTTCAATGGTGTATACGTTAGAAATAAAGTTTTAGCTGTTTGTATATCAAAATAAAGTTTCAAGAGTTTACAAGTTAGAAATAAAGTTTCAATAGTGTATATCTTAGAAATAAAGGTGTAACTGTTTGTTAAAATATGATTGCAGGATTTAATAGTTTGCAAGTTAGACTAAGCGTTCTACTATTTGTAAGTGAAAGATATAGTTTCAACAGTTTACAGATTAAAAATAAAGTTTCAACAGTGTGTATGTTGGAAATAAAGTTTAAGCTGCTTGTGTGTTAGAAATAAAACAAAGTTTCAACCGTTAACAAGTTAAAAATAAAGTTTCAATAGTTTACAAGTTAAGAATGAAGTTTCAATAGTGTGTGTATATATTAAGAATAAAGTTTTATCTGTTTGTATGATAGAAATAAAACAAAGTTTTAACCGTTTACAAGTTAAAAATAAAGTTTCAATAGTTTACAAGTTAAGAATAAAGTTTCAATAGTGTGCATGTTAAGAATAAAGTTCTATTTGTTTATATGTTAGAAATAGAATGAAGTTTCGCCAGTTTACAAGTTACGAATAAAGTTCTATCTGTTTAAGTTTACAAGTTAAGAATAAAGTTCTATCTGTTTGTATGTTAGAAATGAAGTTTTATCTGTTTGTATGCTAGAAATAAAGTTTCATCAGTTTCCATATTAAAAAATAAAGTTTTTAGCAGTTTACAAGTTAAAAATAAAGTTTTAATAGTGTATGCGTTAGAAATAGAGTTTTAGCCTTTGTATGCTAGAAATAAAGGTATAGCTATTTGTAAAATAATAAAAATTGTAAGTGATTAGCATATTTCGTTTGCTGAAAAGAAGGTGTTCCGCCTGTTAGTGTTGGTGTATTAATATTGAAGAATTTGGTAGTATCTGTTCAATTGAAGACTATAATGGTTCTAGCAAATATTAATACACCAACACTAACAGGCGGAACACCTTCTTTTCAGCAAACGAAATATGCTAATCACTTACAATTTTTATTATTTTACAAATAGCTATACCTTTATTTCTAGCATACAAAGGCTAAAACTCTATTTCTAACGCATACACTATTAAAACTTTATTTTTAACTTGTAAACTGCTAAAAACTTTATTTTTTAATATGGAAACTGATGAAACTTTATTTCTAGCATACAAACAGATAAAACTTCATTTCTAACATACAAACAGATAGAACTTTATTCTTAACTTGTAAACTTAAACAGATAGAACTTTATTCGTAACTTGTAAACTGGCGAAACTTCATTCTATTTCTAACATATAAACAAATAGAACTTTATTCTTAACATGCACACTATTGAAACTTTATTCTTAACTTGTAAACTATTGAAACTTTATTTTTAACTTGTAAACGGTTAAAACTTTGTTTTATTTCTATCATACAAACAGATAAAACTTTATTCTTAATATATACACACACTATTGAAACTTCATTCTTAACTTTTAAACTATTGAAACTTTATTTTTAACTTGTTAACGGTTGAAACTTTGTTTTATTTCTAACACACAAGCAGCTTAAACTTTATTTCCAACATACACACTGTTGAAACTTTATTTTTAATCTGTAAACTGTTGAAACTATATCTTTCACTTACAAATAGTAGAACGCTTAGTCTAACTTGCAAACTATTAAATCCTGCAATCATATTTTAACAAACAGATAAAACTCTATTTCTCACATACACAGTGTTGAAACTTTATTTCTAACTTGTAAACTCTTGAAACTTTATTTTGATATACAAACAGCTAAAACTTTATTTCTAACGTATACACCATTGAAACTTTAGTTTTTATCTTTTCAACTGTTGAAACTTTATTTTGTTTCTAACATGCAAAGAGATAAAACTTTATTCTTAACTTGTAAACTGATGAAACTTCATTTTATTTCTAACATCCAAGCTGATAAAACTTTATTGTTAACTTGTAAACTGGTGAAGCTTCATTTTATTTCTAACATACAAACAGATAAAACTTTATTCTTAACATATGCACTATTGAAACATTAGTCTTAACTTGCAAACAATTGAAACTTTATTTTTAACTTGTGAACGGTTGAAACTTTATTCTATTTCTAACATACAAACAGATAAAACTTTATTTTTAACTTGTAAACGGTTGAAACTTTGTTTTATTTCTAATATACAAACAGATAGAACTTTATTCTTAACTTGTAAACTGGTGAAATTTCATTCTATTTCTAACATATAAACAGATAGAACTTTATTCGTAACATACGCACTATTGAAACTTTATTCTTAACTTGTAAACTATTGAAACTTTATTTTTAACTTGTAAACGGTTAAAACTTTGTTTTATTTCTATCATACAAACAGATAAAACTTTATTCTTAATATATACACACACTATTGAAACTTCATTCTTAACTTGTAAACTATTGAAACTTTATTTTTAACTTGTTAACGGTTGAAACTTTGTTTTATTTCTAACACACAAGCAGCTTAAATTTTATTTCCAACATACACACTGTTGAAACTTTATTTTTAATCTGTAAACTGTTGAAACTATATCTTTTACTTACAAATAGTAGAACGCTTAGTCTAACTTGCAAACTAATAAATCCTGCAATCATATTTTAACAAACAGATAAAACTCTATTTCTAACATATACACTATTGAAACTTTATTTCTAACTTGTAAACTCTTGAAACTTTATTTTTTACTTGTTAACGGTTGAAACTTTATTCTATTTCTAACATGCAAACAGATAAAACTTTATTCTTAACTTGTAAACTGATGAAACTTCATTTTATTTCTAACATACAAGCTGATAAAACTTTATTGTTAACTTGTAAACTGGTGAAGCTTCATTTTATTTCTAACATACAAACAGATAAAACTTTATTCTTAACATATGCACTATTGAAACATTAGTTTTAACTCGCAAACTATTGAAACTTTATTTTTAACTTGTTAACGGTTGAAACTTTATTCTATTTCTAACATACAAACAGATAAAACTTTATTTTTAACTTGTAAACGGTTGAAACTTTGTTTTATTTCTAACATACAGATAGAACTTTATTCTTAACATACACACTATTGAAACTTTATTTTTAACGTGTTAACTATTGAAACTTTATTTTTTAACTTGTAAATCGGTGAAACTTTATTTCATTTCTAACATACAAGCAGATAAAATTAATTCTTAACTTGTAAACTGGTGAAATTTCATTCTATTTCTAACATATAAACAGATAGAACTTTATTCGTAACATACGCACTATTGAAACTTTATTCTTAACTTGTAAACTATTGAAACTTTATTTTTAACTTGTAAACGGTTAAAACTTTGTTTTATTTCTATCATACAAACAGATAAAACTTTATTCTTAATATATACACACACTATTGAAACTTCATTCTTAACTTGTAAACTATTGAAACTTTATTTTTAACTTGTTAACGGTTGAAACTTTGTTTTATTTCTAACATACAAACAGATAAAACTTTATTTTTAACTTGTAAACGGTTGAAACTTTGTTTTATTTCTATCATACAAACAGATAAAACTTTATTCTTAATATACACACACTATTGAAACTTCATTCTTAACTTGTAAACTATTGAAACTTTATTTTTAACTTGTTAACGGTTGAAACTTTGTTTTATTTCTAACACACAAGCAGCTTAAACTTTATTTCCAACATACACACTGTTGAAACTTTATTTTTAATCTGTAAACTGTTGAAACTATATCTTTCACTTACAAATAGTAGAACGCTTAGTCTAACTTGCAAACTATTAAATCCTGCAATCATATTTTAACAAACAGTTACACCTTTATTTCTAAGATATACACTATTGAAACTTTATTTCTAACTTGTAAACTCTTGAAACTTTATTTTGATATACAAACAGTTAAAACTTTATTTCTAACGTATACACCATTGAAACTTTAGTTTTTATCTTTTAAACTGTTGAAACTTTATTTTGTTTCTAACATGTAAACAGATAAAGCTTTATTTCTAACATATACACTATTGAAACTTTATTTCTAACTTGTACACTGGTGAAACTTTATTTCTAACTTGTAAACGGTTGAAAATTTGTTTTATTTCTATCATAGAAACAGATAGAACTTTATTCTTAACTTGTAAACTGGTGAACCTTCATTTTATTTCTAACATATAAACAGATAGAACTTTATTCTTAACTTGTAAACTTAAACAGATAGAACTTTATTCGTAACTTGTAAACTGGCGAAACTTCATTCTATTTCTAACATATAAACAAATAGAACTTTATTCTGAACATGCACACTATTGAAACTTTATTCTTAACTTGTAAACTATTGAAACTTTATTTTTAACTTGCAAACTATTGAAACTTTATTTTTAACTTGTTAACGGTTGAAACTTTGTTTTATCTCTAACATACAAACAGATAGAACTTTATTCTTAACTTGTAAACTGGTGAACCTTCATTTTATTTCTAACATACAAACAGATAGAACTTTATTCTTAATTCTAAACTTAAACAGATAGAACTTTATTCGTAACTTGTAAACTGGCGAAACTTCATTCTATTTCTAACATATAAACAAATAGAACTTTATTCTGAACATGCACACTATTGAAACTTTATTCTTAACTTGTAAACTGTTGAAACTTTATTTTGTTTCTAACATGTAAACAGATAAAGCTTTATTTCTAACATATACACTATTGAAACTTTATTTCTAACTTATACACTGGTGAAACTTTATTTCTAACTTGTAAACGGTTGAAAATTTGTTTTATTTCTATCATAGAAACAGATAGAACTTTATTCTTAACTTGTAAACTGGTGAAACTTTATTTCTAACTTGTAAACGGTTGACAATTTGTTTTATTTCTATCATAGAAACAGATAGAACTTTATTCTTAACTTGTAAACTGGTGAACCTTCATCTAATTTCTAACATATAAACAGATAGAACTTTATTCTGAACATGCACACTATTGAAACTTTATTCTTAACTTGTAAACTATTGAAACTTTATTTTTAACTTGCAAACGGTTAAAACTTTGTTTTATTTCTATCATAGAAACAGATAAAACTTTATTCTTAACTTGCCAACTGGTGAAACTTTATTCTTAACATACACACACTATTGAAACTTCATTCTTAACTTGTAAATTATTGAAACTTTATTTTTAACTTGTAAACGGTTGAAACTTTGTTTTATTTCTATCATAGAAACAGATAAAACTTTATTCTTAATATACACATACACTATTGAAACTTTATTCTTAACATGTAAACTATTGAAACTTTATTTTTAACTTGTTAACGGTTGAAACTTTGTTTTATTTCTAACATACAAGCAGATAGAACTTTATTCTTAACTTGTAAACTGGTGAAAATTCATTCTATTTCTAACATACAAACAGATAAAACTTTATTCTTAATATACACACACTATTGAAACTTTATTCTTAACTTGTAAACTATTGAAACTTTAGTTTTTAACTTGTTAACGGTTGAAACTTTGTTTTATTTCTAACATACAAGCAGATAGAACTTTATTCGTAACTTGTAAACTGGCGAAACTTCATTCTATTTCTAACTTGTAAACAAATAGAACTTTTTTCTGAACATGCACACTATTGAAACTTTATTCTTAACTTGTAAACTATTGAAACTTTATTTTTAACTTGCAAACGGTTAAAACTTTGTTTTATTTCTATCATAGAAACAGATAAAACTTTATTCTTAACTTGCCAACTGGTGAAACTTTATTCTTAACATACACACACTATTGAAACTTCATTCTTAACTTGTAAACTATTGAAACTTTATTTTTAACTTGTAAACGGTTGAAACTTTGTTTTATTTCTATCATAGAAACAGATAAAACTTTATTCTTAATATACACATACACTATTGAAACTTTATTCTTAACTTGTAAACTATTGAAACTTTATTTTTAACTTGTTAACGGTTGAAACTTTGTTTTATTTCTAACATACAAGCAGATAGAACTTTATTCTTAACTTGTAAACTGGTGAACCTTCATTCTATTTCTAACATACAAACAGATAAAACTTTATTCTTAATATACACACACTATTGAAACTTTATTCTTAACTTGTAAACTATTGAAACTTTATTTTTAACTTGTTAACGGTTGAAACTTTGTTTTATTTCTAACATACAAGCAGATAGAACTTTATTCTTAACTTGTAAACTGGTGAACCTTCATTTTATTTCTAACTTGTAAACTCTTGAAACTTCATTTTGATATACAAACAGCTAAAACTTTATTTCTAATGTATGCACCATTAAAAATTAATTTCTAACTTGTAAACTCTTTAACAGTTATAATTTTATTTTTAACTTGTAGACTGTTGAAACTTTATTTCTAACTGGTAAACTGTTGAAATGATATCTTTCATTTACAAATAGTAGAACACTTTGTCCAACTTGTAAACTAGTAAATCTTGTTCGCCATCGAATCTAACTATTTAAATCTTCATCATGGAAATCAATGTTCCACAGTCGGAGTAAAAGTTTGAGATGATACACTCCTGGCAAACTAACTCATGAAGTAGCTTTGCTGTAATACATTTCTATCTGTAAACATATGATAATGTTAAAGTGAATCTAAAACTTTTCAGCTTATTAATTGTTCATCGTTGCATCAACGCTTTAACACGTGAACAGTTATAATTTATTTTTAATTTACACTTAGTCTAACTTGTAAACTAGTAAATCTTGCGATCTTATTTTTACAAACAGTTACACCTTTATTTCTAACATATACACTATTGAAACTTTATTTCTAACTTGTAAACTCTTGAAACTTTATTTTGATATACAAACAGCTAAAACTTAATTTCTAACTTGTAAACTCTTGAAACAGTTATAATTTTATTTTTAATTTACACTTAGTCTAACTTGTAAACTAGTAAATCTTGCGATCTTATTTTTACAAACAGTTACACCTTTATTTCTAACGCATACACTATTGAAACTTTATTTCTAACTTGTAAATCTTATGACACTTCATATGGGTGATGATGGTAGATGAAATAGTATCAAATAAAATTAAGATAGCTTACACTTCTGATACAGGGATAGCAATCGACTGCGATCCATGTATAAAGAGCTTGTTAGACTACGAAAGAGAGAAGTGTGTTATGTTGCGTGTGGCGCGTGAGTGTCCTCCCATTTCATTCCATTCATCAATTCGTCTCATTGATAGAGACAGGTAGAACTCATGGTTCTCATAACGTATGCAATGGAAAGTTTTAGGCCACCTTCGACAGTTGGCTAAATGTCGCCCTGGCGCGAATGCATACTACGTTGAGACAGAGGCAATCACTTGCAAACATGACGCAGAGAGGTTTAACAAGATTGACCATTGCCGAATGTCCCTTGCGGTATACATAGCTACGGGTTTCACCGCCGCCCTTTACAGGAACACCCGTCGAAAGGAAGTATTACACCGAACTTCATTTGCAACGTTCAAGTTGACTGATAACAGATTCAACTTAATGATAGTATTCGCCAGTCTAAAGACTGCCCAGGGCAAACCGCGTGGAGGCTCTATCATGTCTTGCCCCATAGTGGACGATTATACGGTAGTGTGTTAGTAGATTTCAATCATTGAAAAGGGAAGATGAGAATCATTTCATTTATCTCATCAACGTTTATCATGGGAGTAATCATTGAAGGGACATCTAATGAATTACATTTCACTCTACTCCATATCATAAAGACTAACCTTTGTCGAATGGCTGAAGTACTCTGACCTGGTGAGAGAAAGCGTCACGTTGAGTATGAAGTCGAACGCCCAACATGAGCAACGGCTCAGAGGTTTCGGTCTAACAAACGACGAACAACCCGTGCAACACAATCCCTCTACGGCAGTACCCGCCGTCCCGAAGGAACGCTCGAGCAAAGGAGGTATTACAGCGATGATGTGCTTTATGAGTAGAAGTGAATCTCTTGATAGCAAGAGACTATTCAACTAGATAGCAAGTCAAAAATAACCTGATAGCAGGACAAATGTATAGTCAGTAATTTACACTTAGTGAGGAATGATAGATTTGAGTGTAGTGAGTGGCACTCGATCCCGTCGACAGCCCGAAGGCCTTGTACTGATCAATAGGGAAGTGAGAGATCTTCCGCGATACACGCTCTTTACAGCTGAAGACATCATTGTCACTGCCCCGAAGTGGTAACAGCAACGCCGAGTCAAAGGTAGTGAACAGTAGCTGGGATCTAACCCCTCAAAGCTGCCTTAGTCTTAGTTAAATTTGAAATCTGATAGCAGATTTGAACTCAGCATACTTGAAAACCTTGAGGAAACATCCCAAGTTATTGCTTTGATCTGCTTGATAGCAAGCCGTAGAGAGCTTGATTCACCAGCGTTTTGCAATGGAGATGTTTAGAGGCCACCCATGACAAGATAGCCCTTCTCAACCGATTGGCGTTCAAAGTGCTACGTTGAGAGCTGTGTCAAATGCCCAACATGAGACATGAGTTGTCCCAGCGGTTACGGTCTTAAATATGACACATTCCCTTGCCACACTTATCACTACGGCATCGTCCGCCGTCCCGAAGGAACACCCTGTCAGTGGAATATTACAGAAAAACTCTCCGTGTCTTGCTCGCTTTCAGTGAAAAGCCGCTTATACCATGAGAAGACTGGCTCAGACATCATTAAAAATGCTTTCATTGACTTCAGCAGGGTCGAAAACCCCAGAAAACCTCCAAAACTAGTGAATTTAAATTTTTCAACTTTTTAGCACTACTTATGAAATTTTATAAGTAGTCCATCACTTAGGGCAGGTCAATAGCGACCGAACCTTTTTTGAATCAAGTCAAACGGACTTGTAGAAGCAAAGTTACGAGCCTTTAAAGTTTTGGAGTCTTTTATGGTCTGGAGACGAAGGCCATCTCCTGGCGAACCTCTAAGTCTGACGGCTTAGCTGATATCAGCAATGAAATTTTCTAAGTCGGTTTCTTATAGAAACTTGGAATTTGGAATGTCCGAAGCTATCATCGGAACTCAGAGAGACGACCTACCTCTGACAATCGTTCTCCTCTAAATGACAAGTCTCCGTCGGTTCCCAGCTTATATAGTGTGTGGCGATCAGCTGATGACGTAATACCCATCATCCAAACACTAAAAATCCCGTCTATCTCCGGTTCTAGTGCTCCGATTGAGCTGGAAATACACCATTTACATGTAGAATTTGACGCTAAATCCGAATCTGACCTCCGTTTTCCCATCCGATGCTTCGTTTTGGCTCTACAGTAGGCAGCCATCGCAAAAATTCTAACTCTGTCGTTTTTCCGAAAAATG
Organism: Prostheceraeus crozeri; assembly: GCA_907163375.1. Lineage (NCBI taxonomy): Eukaryota > Metazoa > Platyhelminthes > Polycladida > Euryleptidae > Prostheceraeus > Prostheceraeus crozeri. The sequence goes on from CAJQUW010009649.1 coordinate 52,359, forward strand.
TTGAAAATTTTTCTCTCCGATTGACTTGAAACTCTCCGATTGACATGAAACTCACCATACAGATAAAGAATTTGACGCTGATTCCAAATCTGAAATCCGTTTTCCCATCCGAGCCTTCGTTTTGAAGCTGGAGTCCAAAACGTCCCAAATTCTAACTCTGTCGTTTTTCGCCAATGTCCCAAAATCTTAAATGGTGTCTCACATCTAAATGAAGACAGATAGGAACAAGCCGATTCTTTCAGTGAATTTGTCTCACTCTTAGCTTTCAAACGAGCTATCGCACGACAAAATCCGTCCACTGGAAGCCAAAATCGAAGCAAGCTGTCCAGAGGGGGGGGGACGTCAGTGAAATTTCAAAATTTGATGAAAAATGTTTTGGTGACGGTCCCAGGTTGAAATTCTACACTTTGGAAAATTTTCAAAATTTTACCCATACAAAGTCACTCTGACACTTAGGATTTTTTCAGGTAAGCGAGCTCCGACCTAAAATCTTGTAACCGCTCTAACTTTTGAACGAAGACAGATAGGAACAAGCCGATTCTTTCACTGAATTTGTCTCACTCTTAGCTTTCAAACGAGCTATCGCACGACAAAATCCGTCCACTGGAAGCCAAAATCGAAGCAAGCTGTCCAGAGGGGGGGGGACGTCAGTGAAAATTTTTTATCTCCGATTGAGCTGGAAATACACCATTTCCATGTAGAATTTCACGCTGAATCCGAATCTGGCCTCCGTTTTCTCATCCGATGGTTCGTTTTGGCGCTACACACCAAAACGTCCCAAATTATAACTCTGTCGTTTTTTCGAAAAATGTTGAAAATTTTTTCTCTCCGATTGACTTGAAACTCACCATACAGATAGAGAATTTCACGCTGATTCCAAATCTGAAATCCGTTTTCCAATCCGATGCTTCGTTTTGAAGCTAGAGCCCAAAACGTCCCAAATTCTAACTCTGTCGTTTTTTGCCAATGTCCCAAAATCTTAAATGGCGTCTCACATCTAAACGAAGACAGATAGGAACAAGCCGGTTCTTTCACTGAATTTGTCTCACTCTTAGCTTTCAAACGAGCTATCGCACGACAAAATCCGTCCACTGGAAGCCAAAATCGAAGCAAGCTGTCCAGAGGGGGGGGGACGTCAGCGAAAATTTTTTCTCTCCGATTGACTTGAAACTCACCCTACCGATGCAGAATTTCACGCTGAATCCGAATCTGGCCTCCGTTTTCTCATCCGATGCTTCGTTTGGGCGCTACACACCAAAACGTCCCAAATTCTAACTCTGTTAAAATTTTGAAGAAAAATTTTTTCTCGTCGATTGCCTTGAAACTCACCCTACCGATGCAGAATTTTACGCTGAATCCGAATCTGGCAGCCATTTCACCATCCACGACAACCTAGACGGTCGCCCACGTCAACCTGGACGGTCGCCCACGTCAACCTAGACGGTCGCCCACGTCAACCTGGACGGTCGCCCACGTCAACCAGGCGGTCGGACCAACTCAACAGAGTCTCACACTCTGTCGTTTTCGAGGGGGGGGGGGGAGTCAGCGAACATGTTGTGAACGGGAACCCACCTGGCCGGCACACCACGACAGATCACAACCTCTGTCGTTCCAGAGGGGGGGGGACTCAGACCCGAAGCACCACGGCGGCCGACCACGACACTCTACCGTTCCAGAAGGGGGGGCGCGCTGTGTTTATTATGGACCTTTTGTTACTACTCTGGTGGATTCATGTAGCGAAAAGCAACAGGCTATTGTCTGTCAGTCTGTCTATCACTCAAATTGTCAAACAATGCAGGTTTAAAAACACCTGTTTGTTTTTTCTGACTTGTCTTAGTTTCTATAATACGAGTATAATATAAACCTATGAATAAATTATTAGTAATATGTAAACGAGGCTTAGAAATTTGGAAATACGAGTACGGTCAAAGCTCCACATTTCGGGCTTGGATGATTGAGATTCTGGTTAATAAAGACCGCCGTTTTCTAGGATTAGCCCTACATGTACAGTGTATATCTCATATATTGCTGGTTACTTCAGACTTCCAGTAGACCTATGATTGAATATTGGACTCATTCACAACTGTCTTGATGTTTTTGAAGTCTTGACTGCAATCCAAATATTTTTCACCTTTTTTTCGTACTTTAGATGCTGTTGGCCTAATTAAACAACAGTATATTGTAGGCATATTTGTAATTCAAGTGTATGAAGCTTAAATTGAAACTTGCGATGTCTAATGTATAGGCTATAGGCCCTACCTAGGTTTGAAATACAAGAAGCTTTGTATGACTAAACTGCTTTCTTCGTCCTTCCATTATTTGGAATACATCGATGCTGCATGCAATCTAATTTTAACTTCATTGCTAAGAGCAGCGAAAGTAGCATGGTAACAGTGCAAATCAAAAAATTGGTATGACTAGATCTATTTACGTTGCAGGCCTACGTATATTTCACTAAAATATGACATATTTTCATTATAAAAAATAAAATGATATAGAATGACATCATTTTACATCACTTTATAAAATTCGTGAAATGATATCATTTTCTATCACTTTCAAAAAAATGATATCATTGCCGATCATAGGTGGTATCCATTGAACTATTGAAATTACTTCACATGCATTTTGCGCAGTTTTCACAGACAACACAATCAGCTAAAATAGCATATTCAAATTATCACATAGACTGTCAATTAAGTTATACTGAAGTAGACAGGTAGGTTGCGCATACGTAGCTGAGCGAATTGATAGGTCAAAGGAGGAGTTATTTTAAATCTATATACATGTAGGTCCTATTTAATTGCATAGATTTAGATCAAATGCAAATGGTTGCTTTGATGCTTGATATTTAAAACTTTCTTCTTGGATGCAAGCTCAGCCCTTTTTTGTTGAGCATAGATTTCTTTGACACAAAAATAAAAACCTTTCTTTGATGGACAGATCACATCTTCTTTTTCCGCAGGCGGGAAAAATGGCTGGGTCTTGCTAGCTATCTTCCAAGATATAGCATAATCTTTTTCACCATCATTGAGGGACCACACGTATTCTAACAATCCCGTTTCTTCTAAATCTTGCTTTAAAATCACCATCGCACACAAAATTCCGTAGTACATTTTTCATCTCCATTACTTCTAACAGCAGCACTGTACACCACACATTCTACTAAACATTTTTCACCATGCAGTTACATATATTTTGTTTATTCGCCGCTTGTGAATTTTGTCCATTTGTCGTTTGTGAATTTTCATGAATGGCAAATATGCAAGCTCATGATGCCGAATTCGATTGTTTTGAAAGCAGGAATCACTAATGTGTGTTCAATAATAATCAAAATAATATGCTGACATGACTACCAATTCCTTGCTCGACAGTTTGCAGCAGTCAAGCTTGAACAATGGCCAACACATTTTTTGGAACAAAGATATCCAAGAAACACATATCCACTTGTAAATATATAGTTTAGTTAATAATTGATTCATTAGCGGATTTTTCGCAAACTAAAATTCGAATTCGTAGAGACTTTTGGGACAGCCTGCATGTATATATAGTAGGTGTTCCATATAAGGCCCACTCTCGAGAGAATGTTGTCATCGATGTTATCGATATACTGCAGAATTACTTCATCGATGTTTGAAGAGAGTGTGCTGATTCTACGTCATGCATGAGATTTCATGGAGAAGCGCGGTGTTTGGCCAAAGCAGTAGCTTGTCAAAATTTAGGTCGTCTGCAACCACGCCTCACGCTTGTCCAAGGTGTCCTTCGAACCCGTCCTCTCCTGGAACGATCGTGTCTTCGTTGGCCCGCCTCTCCTCCGTTCTGCTTGTCCAGACACCCTTACGCGTCTACCACCCAACTCCGATCTACCTCACAAACACTGGGTGCTATTGAACCGACTCCGTTCTTGAGTAGCCCGCATCTCGGAGAGTCTCCAACGTTGGGGCCACCGAAGTTCGGCTTCTTGCAGATCCGTCGCATCATCGAGGATAGCTGAGGCTACATTGATCAAAGAGATTGTACCTACATTGAATCAACACGATAAAGGATTGACAAGGCATCTGAATATCATTTCGTGATTTCTATTTCCCTTTCCAAAAACTCTTGCGCTATTTCATATCCTAGTCCTTTAAACTACCTCTGTACACATCTTTGAGCTTTTTATACAAGTGTTTAATAGTTGAGATAATTTTTAAATTTCAAAATTATTGTAGCTCACTTTTCATTATGCAAGCTTGAAAATGGTCCGTGTAAAAGAGAATGAAACGTCGCTAAATAAATACTTCGCAATAAAATGGCATTCGTTCATAATTCTAAAAACATTAACAACAACAGAAAAAAGTGAATTTAGAAAAACGGAAAAGACTACACAAATGCGTGAAATCAGATGAAGATATTCAATTCAATTGAATATGCAAAGAAAATCAGTTCCTATCAAATTAAATGAATATCAGTAGAAAAGACCAACATCAAGAAGGAAAAGAACAACAGAAGTTATACAAAAGGTATTAGTCAGGTCTTGTAGACCTCGAAATCAGAAGCAACAAATCATAAAATCATATATATGCATATAAAATCAAAAATTAATACGAGGAAAAGCCATACTTCCAACCGGTTTCACCCTCTTGAACGAGGGTTTCTCATTAATCGATTCTATTACAGGTAAGATGATTACTGAATTACTGAATTTTCTAATGATCACAATATGATGTTATTGTTTCATGCATGTATATCACCTATCGTTCCGGACCTCTTAATAAGTAGGACTTAATAATTAGGCAAGACGAATGCTGGCATGCGTTATTAATTTTGAATACATATTCCGATCTGCTCTGATATGCCGTTTTTATCAAACCTTAACATTTTTCATTGCAAAAGTATGATGATGCATAACTTTAAAAGATGAAATCATGACTTGCTTAAACATATTAAACATGAATGAAAATGTCCTCTCCTTCCAGACAGTGTCATCTCGTATTTCAGTGTCATTACTTAATCTCACCTCCATTTTATTATCTTTCTGTAGATTTCTCAATCGCCTTGTCATCAATCATCTCATTCATTCTCTTTTGTATACATATACGTGTTTTTCAATTGAAAAAATAGACGTTCTGATATTCTGATATTTTTTGATAGACAATTCATGCTTCTCTTGATTTCAAAATTTGTTAATTTTTTTGTTGATCATGATATTGACGACTATAGTGGCGACTATTTCCGCAACCGACTCACTGTTCACCGTCAGCAAATATCTCATGCCAACTACAGAGTGCTGAAGGTCAGCCAGCATATTGCGTCGTGTGCTAAAGACCAAGACCCTATGTTTTCATCGGCTCCTATTTATAAATTGTGTGCCTCTGCCACTAAGATAGACAGAGATAGGCAGGAGCAGATTTTCATTTCTATGTTTCGTCCCAGGCTTAATTCTGATTAATTTCTATGATGAATAGATGATTTAATGTATTTAGATTTCTTTTGGTCTTTAAATTTTATAAATATATCATTCCATGAGTAGCCCTCGTTCAAGAGGGTGAAACCGGTTGGAAGTATGGCTTTTCCTCGTATTAATTTTTGATTCTACATTTATTGGAGCATTTTGGGATTTTACATGTTTTCTT
>CAJQUW010009649.1:75473-87271 GCA_907163375.1 Prostheceraeus crozeri
GGCTCTGGTGGGCGTGGGCTGTGTAGGGAGGGCAAAGCCAGGGTCGTAAAGACGAACGGAAGCTAACAGGAGGGGTGCTGCTGGGGAGAGGGGTGATAAGAGAATCTGGGAGGGGAGAGTGAAATGGCGAGACGGATGGGGTTGGAGCGGGGTGGCGGGGGGTAGGGCGGGTGGGGGGGCTTAGGGCGGGGGGCGGAAGGGCCGGATGTAGATGCCGGTAATTGGGTGGGCTGGGGGGGAGTACAGTGCGGGGGCTGGTCCAAGCAGTGGTCGCGTGGGCGCGGTAGGGAAAGAAGGTCCCAGCCCGAAAGGTTCGCACGACTAAGAGCTGGGCGGGCAGGTGCGAGTCGTGGGGGGGGATCCCCCAGCAATCCACAGCATTGCGCGCTACCACTAACGCACACTAGGAGAGGACCGAGAGAGCGGGGAATGTGAGGAGCGAAGTGTGCTGACTCTGCGCTCCTCCCCCCCCCGCGTTCGGCCATGGAGATGAGAGAGGGCTTTCGTGTATGTTATCAAGACGTAAGGGGGATGAAGAGGTGGTGGGAGCCGCTGTTGAAGGCGCAGCGGTCTGGAGTGGGAGTGTCACAAAGGGCGTGCAACCTCACATGAAGGGTTGGCTGCATGCCCACACCGCGCGCCCACTGACAGACCCGACGGCAAGCCGCCAGGGGGTCGGATCGGGTCGATAGGGGTAAAGGGCGGTGGGGAGTATGGCGTACGGTGCGAAGTTGAACGGGTAAGGTCGGACTGTGGCGGGGGAAGGTGGCAGGGGCTCGAATATGGATAGTGGACGCCCGGTGCAGGATGACAGGCTTGGACTTGGCTCCGCGCCCCGACACGACGAATCACAAGGCCATGACAGGAGCGATTGGGTGGTGAGAGGAGTAGAGGGGGTGGGGAATGTTACTAGGTGGGGGACGGGCTTGCGTTGGACACTGGAGCCCTTAGAAGGGGGCCGTAGGTCGAGTGTACGGAGACGGTCGTGGTGAAGGGGGGTACTGCCGCGGGAGTGAGAGACGTAAATATGCCAAAGAAAAGCGAGAGACGGGGAGGGTGGCCGGAAGGCAGGTGATTGCGTTTGGAATCTCGGAGGAAGAGGGCGTGGGCCGTCTACATTGTGTGAGGGGGGAGAGGCGGTGTGCACCCTGGGGGAATGGGTGCGCGAGCGATGGGGAAGGGGGAACCGATCTAGTGGCTAGACCCAGACGGGGGGGTTGCTGGGGAGACTTGGCGTGACTTATGGTGGGGTGGAAGGGAGGCGCAAGACCTGGAAGCTGGGTCGGTGCGGGTCAAGGTGATAGAGTGGAGGCTGAACGTGGGTCCAGTACAAGGAGGACGGGACGTGCCCTGAGGGGGGGCGGTGGTTAAGGCGGTGGGGAAAGGATGTGCCCAGCACTTCCAGAGTTGGGATGAGGAGGAGGGTGGGATTGCCGGGATGAGCCGAGGGGCGGTGGAGGTGAGGCTCGCTTCATCGCTATGATGCCGGCAGGGTGATGGTGGCGTTCGACCACGCCAGCGCCAGGCTTAACGAGAGGGTCAAGCTAGGCTGGGGGGCGCGGGGTCCGGGGAGTGGGAAATGGGTGGGTGGGTACGATGAGGCAGTGGGGGGAGCGGGTAGAAGGGGGGTTCCAGATGATCGACTAAATACAACGCTGGAACGGCCCGGGCCGTGGGCGTCACGCGAGTGAGATTGGGTGAAGGGCCGTGGAGGTGAATTTGAGGAGGATGTGTGGGGATGGTGGTGGTCCGACGGCAGGCACAAGTCCGGCGTGAGATCATAGGGTCGCGTAGCTGAGGCGGGGCCAGGAGGAGGGGGAGAAGGGCAGCGGCGTGGCCGGCTAGCGGTGCCCCCAAAGCTCCGCGGCGGGAACCGCTGCGGGGTAGAAACGCACCCCGAAGCATGGCAGGCCCGGCAGGTTACGGGCGAGAGTGGCCACTGGCTCATGCGCGGACCCCAAGAGCGGCCTAGCGGGACCGCGAAGTGATGTGGGTTGGAGGGTGGTCGCGGCAGTGGCCAGGACCGGCACACAAGAACTGAGGGGGGGTAGCAGGGCCAGAGTCATGGGGAACAGAGATGTGGGGAGGGAGGTGAGACGCGTGGAGCCGAGTGGGTGGTGTCGTGGGAGGCCGCTGGAGGCGTGCCGGAACTTGGCAGTGGGTGGGTAACCGGCGTCTGTACTGAGGAGGGTCTAGCAGATAGGTGGAGGGGGTGTGGGGAGGCTGGTGCCGGCCTGGGGCTAATAAGAGCCAAGCTGTGGGTGAGCTTGGGCGGGGGAGCACGACGATGCCCGGGGCTTGGAAGTAGGTGATTGGAGGGCGCCGGACCGAGGGGGACAGGGTTGACAGTGGAAATAGGATGTGTAAACGAGTTCCGGAGGGTGTGCGTGTGGGGGCGGGGTGGGCAAGGGGAGGGGGGTCGGGACGAGAGCCCGACCGCTGAGTGGTGCTAAGGTAGGGCTAGGGGATGGTTGGATGAGAGCGGGGCAGCCGGGTACCGAGGGGGTGAAGTGTGTTGCAGAGGGCCGAAGGCGGGGGTCGGTGTAGGCTGGTAAGTCGTCGCGGATGCAGTGCCACTGAGTTTTGTGCAAGAGGGCGAAACAGTAGCGGAGGGGAGGGGGTTTATGATTGTATAGTGAACGGGGGTGGTGTGGTGAGTGCGGGGGCGACGCCGTGATGCGGAGTGAGTGTGTTGAGGCCCGCTGATGTAAGGTAGATCCCGTCCAGGACCGGTGCCGAGGACGTTGTCGCGTGCTGCTGTACAAAGATCGCTCGGGCCACGAATGCTGAGGTCGCTGAAATGGGTGGAAGGCGGAAAAGCCCCTGGTTTGATGAGGGCAGTAGGGAATCGGGAAGCAGCCTCGCCAGCAGTCATCCGTCCGCGCGAAGCTGTCAATGGCGGCGTGGCCCCGGACACTGCCATTCTCGGGAATTTGTACACAAGGTGAACCCTGCATGAATTCCGTGACAGTGTAGGTGTTGGCGTCCAGTGGTGCCCGCCGGAGAGTGAAGACCGAGAGCTGCACAGGCGGGACAGATGTGACACACGGAGTGTCTGAGCTGCGGAGATTTGGATGGGGTGAGGCGCTCCATCCAAGGGCCCCGCCTAGAGGTTCATGTGCGTGGTGGTGCTTAGAGTTCGCGTGGCTGGGGTCGCCTCTCGAGACCAAGGCGCTGTGTCGCATAGGCTCGATGTCACTAACCACGAGTACGATTGCTGTGTAAGAGCGTCCCGCCCCACCTCACGGACCCCTTGCGTGAGGTGTTCTGGCTGAGGTTGAAACGGGATCAGGGTGGAGGAGGTGGAAAGGGCGGTAACGGGGTGTGAGAATAGGTGTGGGTGAATAGGAAGGTACATAAATGGGTGGGCAGCGTGATGGGGGAGGGAGGGAGCCTGTTGGTCATGGAGCTGAGGTAGGTGGGGAGAACGGAGGGGCGTGGGGGGTGGGTGGCAGGGGGGGGTGAGAGACCAAACAGGGGTGTAGGGGAGGAACCGCGCAGAGAGTCCGTAAGGAGGGACACTGGGCGGGGAGAGGGGAGGGGAAGATGGTAGCGGCGGACTGAGTGACAACGGTCAGGGATTATAAGAGGGTCGTGGAGGGAACAGGGGCGGGAGACGAGTGGGCGGATTGTGTAGGAAGTGCGGGTAGGGTGAGGATTGAGGGAGGAAGGAATCCCGAAAGCTCCAGACAGGGGAGAGGTTCACAGGCTTTGTAGCGGCGTTCCATCTGCGGATGATGGCATGCGGTGCGAGGAGCAGGCCGTCACATCACAACGAAGCAGCAGGCCGGAGCACAGGTGGGTGACCTTTCAATGCCAGTCAGCGCGAGACAAAGGGGGCCGAGGGTGGAGGGAGCCGGGCGGTGAAAGAACGCCCGCAGGAGTGGCAATTAACTCCTGTGGGGGGGGGGTCAGTGTGGGCTGAGTTTATTTATTTAGGGGGGGAACCGGGCGGCCGCATATGCCCGTTGAGGTATTGCAATTTGGTACGGTGTTGTGAGGGCTGGTTGAGGGGAGGGGATATGAGTGTGTGTTGAGCGTGCGCAGCGGGTGGTCGTAGGGAGGAGGATGCCAATTTGTCGATGTCTATAGGTGGCGCTTAGGTTACGAGGGGGAGACACAGTGTGTAGAGAAACCTGCATCGTGATATGCGGGTGAGGCGCATTGGCCGGGTTCAGTGGCAGGCGTTGAAGTGGGATTTAGACCGGATGAGGTCAAAGAACCAGTGGGAAGTGTGCCTGGAGAGTGGATGGAGCCCGACCGTGGGGTTACGCCGTCTACATTTAGTTCGCGCGGGACAGTGCCCCCCTCCCCTCTCCCGGCTTTGACGGTTAGAGCGCGGTGAGGGTGGAGTGGGCGGGATTAGCCCAGTGCCTCAGTAGTGGGTGGGGGGGGGGTTGGGGGGTGTGGTAGGCGGCGAGAGATTACTCAGGACCCGGGAGATGTCTCCGCTTTTTTTGTGGTGTTAGTGTTACCGCGAGGCGCGCGTGAGAAAAGGTTTGCCTGTGCGTCAGCGGCGTGGGGAGGTGCGTTTGTGTGGACGTCGGGCGGGCGGATATCCCAATTAACAGACCACATCGTGGTCGAAGAGTGACAGTGCGGGTGTTATGGTCAGCCAAAGTTCCCATTTCATGGTGAATTTTTTTAGTGTCATGGTCTATCTGAGCCATGACGTGTTACGTGGTAATGAATTTTTGACCCTCAGCTCGGCTACTTTCTTGATGGTAGTTATGCTTATTGGGTGTAGTGGCCCTCTGTGTGCTAGAAATGCAGTTTTTCCTCTTGAGTTACCCCGCGTGCAAAAGACCCACCCTCGTGCGCCCAAAGCGCAGCGGTATGGCTGTGTGGAGGTGAAGTGTGTGGTTAGTGGTTAATCATGTCACTGAGCAGCGTGGTGGCGGATAGGGATGCCGTAAGTGTCGGCTTTGTTGCGCCCTCACTACCGGTTAGTGCACTGCGCTTTGTGATGTTGCGTATTAGTGTAGTGGTGAGTCGTTGGACGGCAGTGTTGCGATGTGTCGCTGTGACTGATGCGTGTGCCCTGTGGGTGTGAAGTGCACGGCGCGTGTGTTTGGCCGTCCCTGCGTCCTCACCAGTTATGTGCTAGGCTCCCCGTATTCGTCGCATGGTCACAAATGTTCGGTGGTCATTCGGGATGGAAAGCTTGGTAGCATGTAGGGTAGCTTCCGGGGGGGGTGCGGTGGGGCGATCTGAACCGGAGGGAGACCTAAGCCTATGGTGGCGTTGTGAGGTTGCCGGTGGGGGTTTGAGACATCCCCGTACCTCGTAGTTGTGCGATGTTAGAGTATAACGTTTTATATGTTTAAATTTTAAGTGCGGGATGAAGGAGTGCTGTCGTCGATGGTGTAGAAGTATGTGCCTGGTCGTACAGTCAGGAAGGTGTGTTGCGCGAGGTCGGGTGCTGGGATGAGTATGGTTCTGTGAGAGGTGGGAATCCGCTATAGGTTAACTGGAGTTAGGGCCGGGTGAGTCGGCAGCTGATGCTCGCGGGAGCCTCACCCGTGTCTGTGTCCCCAGCCGGTCGTGAGGTAAAAGCTTTCTGTACGCGGTAATGTGGACAGGTTTGGGGTGTGTAGTGTTGCGAAGGCGGCTGGTTGCGATGACTCTTGGGTAGACTCGTTCGGAGATCGCCCCACCCCCGCGACGTTCGGGTGATTGATGGTCGTTGAGTTGCCCCTTTCTCTCGGTAGTGGATGCGTGGAGTGGTGATAAGCATCAGATCTTGGCCGGATTTTTTTGGGTCCATCTAGTGACGCTGGCACTTGGGGTGTTGTTTGCCGGCCAAGTCGCGGGGTACCCGATTAGCTTCGAGTCTCGGCCACATCCTGTGAGGTACTGCAGGTCTATCGATCAGCACTGAGCTTTTGTAGTCTGCCGCGACGCCTGCGGTGGCCGAGAGATGTAGATCAGTGTCTAGACATAGAGCATGGCGCGTTAGGAGTGTGGTGTGCCGGGATGGATCGCACCTGCTGAGGAGTGGCGTGTAGTGTAGGGGATGAGGAGCCATGAGGTTCCAGAAAACAGCCTGGCCGGAGGGAGACCTGTAAGTTAGCGCTAGTGAGGTGCATGTGATTTGCGGGCTGGGTTGTTCTTGGGAGATAGTATGGAATCGATGTGGAGAAGCAGAGGAGTGACCAGGGAGAGGGTTGGTGCTTGCTTAGAGGCCACGTTAGATGATCGTTTCAGAGCTTGTTGGAAGATTTGCGTGATTTGCCGGGGGAGTATTCCGGTTGGCTGGTAGAGAGTATGGTGGCTTGGTGTGTTTTGTAGTGTCCGGTGCCAGCTCGGCGTGGGGAGGCGGTTATTCACAGATTCAAGTAATACTGCTGGCGCCGCTGTAAGGAGGATTCCGGATCTGGTCCGTTAGTAAGGTAATATTGTGTCTCATGAGATGAGGTTAGTTCTAGGTACCAGTGGTCGCAAACGATGACGGTTGGGAGTCTTTGATGGGGGGTGGGCGCTATATCGCCTAATGTGCGAGGATGTTGGGATTAACGAAGGCGTGTAATAGTAGGAAGCGGTCTCTACCTACGCCGTGCTTAGCTGGGATGGACGAATTTAGTGGTATGGGATAGGTTAACAGTAGAGTGATGTGTCGCTGGGGAGGAGTCGAGTGAGTTGGGCAGGTGGGTATTTAATTTCAAAGGGACCAGGGAGGTCTAGGAAGGCGAGTGCACCACGGTGGCGGTTGCAAATATCGGGGGGTGCGTGGTGCCATGTTGGCCACGGCCGTGTGTGATTGAAGGTAGCTAGGTGGTAGTGGGAATAGGAGATAGTACGGGGAAGTATAGTGTGGGGAAGAAGTCCTAGTCCCCGTACGGGGCCGAAGGTGGGGTAGCGGTAGAGTTAGAGGGAGGTGGGGTGCGTGTAGGGTAGGGATTGGGAATGTGCCAGGGGTTAATCTGGCGGCTAGGCTACCACATCCCCTACTTGAAGTGTGGTACCGGTGGATAAAAAGCATACGAGGACGAGGTGGTCCTTGATTGGGTGGTGGAGGAGGAGAGAAGGCATGTACGAAACCCACCTCGGGGTGAGAGGTGGGGGGGGGAGGGTGTGAGGGGGTGCTTCTAGGTCTGGAAGTGGCCACCGACGAACGCGAGTGCAATGAGTGGAGAGTAGTTGGGCCATGCGTGTGCTGCGTTGAAGATATTGGATCCGTAGCGCGAGCGGGCCCCTCACGGTGAGCGTGGAGCGCGCAGTGGGTGTGTGCGCGCGTATGGTGGGAGTGTGGAAGTTGGAATGATCATCATGCACTCGCCAAGTCCGCAGCCCTCCGATGAGGGAATCGGCCCCCTGGCCGGGAATGCAAGGAGGGCGGAGAGTGGGGCAGGTCCCAGGCGCCGCGGCTGCCCAGGCACGAAATGGCCCTATGAGCTCGTGTGGAGGGGGTGATTGGCGGGAAACAAGTGAGGGCGGGTGAGCTCCAGGTGGTGGGCGCCGTGGCCGCGTGTTGGAGCTGACGTCGCAGCGTGCCTGAAAGCAGAGAAGCCTCGACTGCCACCACGGACAAAGAAAACGTTTGGAGGGCGGGGACTATCAGGCCAGGAGGCTGCCCCCCGAGAGGTATTAGAACAGGCATCCCACCCGCCCCTGCCCCCGTGATCTCCCCTATGAGCGTCGCCTGGCGTTGTGATTTACGCTGGTGAGTTTTAGGGGGGTAGCTGGTACCACGGTGCCGACAATGAGAACAAAGTGATAACAAAGCGTAGAGGACGGCCCGCATAGATGATGACTTGTCGTGCGGTATGGGCCTTGGCGTAGCGTTGAAAGTGGTAGGGGCGAGGAGACGAACCAAATCCGTGCCTCCACACCTCTAGACACGGGGTAGGCGAAGAGCACACGTCCACTGTGAGAGGGCGTGGGTATTCAGTAGAATTTGGATAAAAGGCGTGGAAGGGCGGCTTCTTGTACGAGTACCGCCCCGTAATAAATCTTCCACTCATGCTGCACGCTGCCATAGGCCACGGTCCTAAGCCACCCCAGCAGGAGGCCGCCACATCGTTGTCTGCACGTGGTTAGGGCCACAACACTAGTGGGGTTCAGTGACGGGACTGATTAGGTAACGGGTCCAAGTCAACCCCGGAGCACGAGCGTTGCATGAGACAGACAGTAGTTGGAGAGAGAGGTGCACGGGCAGGAGGTGACCGGAGATATCACTCCACGACACCCGCGGCGGGGGGAAGAGAGTATCGTGAAGTGAACGTAAAGGATAGAAACGAGTGGGCGAAGTGAAGGTAGAGACGCATGCAAATAAGCCAAACACTGAGCTGGCAGCCTGACAACGCCGAGTAGGAGATGGCACGAAGGCGGCCTTCGACGAAAGAGGGGGGGAACTGTCAGGTGGTGCATAGAAGACTGAGTAGTAAGTGGGGCGGGGAAAAGAAAAGGCGGCGGGAGAGGGGTACGCGGGAATGGGACAACGCACCGGTGGAGCGTAACTGTGAATACCGGAGGGGGGGGAGGTAGCGTCGACGTGTGGGGGAAGACGGCGACAGGATGTGCCGGGGAGACTGAGTAAGGTGGGTAAAGGGAGAACGGGGAGAAGGGCCAACCGAGTGGGGATGGCGGACCGTGTCAACGGACTTAACTCATTAGAACGGGGGTACGAGGTGGGCAACATTAAGGAAAAGGTTGGGGGAGAAGAAGCTGGGTATACGTGAAAACTATCCCAGACGCAGGGCAAGCAGGACGACCCGAAAAAACGATGCCGGAGCGTGTAGGGTTACGTAATACGACCCATAAGTGAGGTGGTGGGGGTGCATTGGTGGCATGACTAAGAAGAAGATGAGAGGCGGGAGTAGGTCGCAGAGAACACCCACCGCAGGAGGAGTCCGGACCCGGGAGGGGCCGCCGGTGCTGGGGGGACGGGTTTAGTGAACTGCGGGGGGTGTGGTGAGGGGAATGAGATGTGGGATGGGGGACGCGAGGATGGGTGTGAGGGGAGGAGGGGCTCTAATGCTGTGCGGTCGTACCGACACCCGGGTCTTGCTGAGGCTGAGGGTTCGGCTAGGCGTGAGCTGACGGGCAACCACGTACGAGAACCGGTGGGCCGTAGAGGCGAACATAATAGATTCTGCTAAGCAAATAGGGATGTACCGCTGCCTTAATGTCACGGGTGTGATAAGGGGTGAATTCAGGGAGCGTCGAACAGATCACGGTGGAGAGGCCTATGAGGTGCAACGCTAGGGTATGGCCGTGGAACGCGCAGAGGTAGGAAATGGTTAGAGGGGAGCGTTCATCCCGCGGGGCTACTGCAAGGCCCGTCAGGGGGTGTTGCGTGGGGGGGAGGGAAACAACGTGGGTGATATCTGCGAGGGTAGAGGGCGAGGGGCGGGGAAGCAAGCTGGTTATGGAGCACGACATGGGCGGGTGGCGAGGTGGAGGGGATGCAAGACAAAAAATAACGGCTGCCGACCGGGTAGCGACAAAATGCGGCGATTGAGGCAACATGGCGGGGAGGGGGAGACGCCACCATCCGCCGGGAAGCGGCACCATTTTTGGGCGGGAAAGCGAAGATGGGGGAACAGTGGACGAAGGGGGAGAAACGAGGGCGGGTACGCGAAGCGACGCGTTGAGGCTGGCGACAAGAGGGCAAGATAGGGGAGGCGGGCTGAGCATGCGAGATGCACAGTAGGAGCAGCAGGTACGTGCGGATTGGAGGTGTGGCGTGAGATAGAAAGAGGGAGTGTGGGAGTTGGTTTTAAAAAACCAGGGCTTGAGGCAGAGGGAGAATCGGGGGGTGGTGGGGGATGGGCGCGCACGAGAGGAACGGGGCGTGGACAGAGCCAAGAACAGGCAGGATAGGAGGGGGGCCACAAGAGCCCAGGATGGGAGAGTGTCGCAGGGTGCGGAAGGTAGGCGGGAAGGGGGACTGTGAGCGTGGGGAGCGGGGCCTGATGTGAGGGGGCCGAGGGATGGCGGTCGTGATGGAGGGAAGTGAACGAGCGAGGTGCTGGATCGGGGAGTGGAGTAGTGGACGAGCCGTCGCGTCGCGGCGTGGGGTGAGTGGAGGCTAGAAACTGTTGGTCCAAGCGGTTAAACATGCATCACGATTATAGACTGTGGAAGGTTCGGGAAGCCAAATACGGCACCTTCGATCCATAACGGGTTGCATTGGTCTGCCGTAGGCGTGAGAGTAGTTTGGAGCCACAGCACTAAACGTCAGGACACAAAAGGAGTGAGGGGGCAGAAAAGGAGCGCCGCCGGCCGCCCCTGCGATAGTATTTAGCGAAGTGGGTGCGTGTAGGGCAAGGACGAAACCATTGCCCGAACGAGCACAGGGGCTATTATAATAGATGAAAGTAGAGTTAGCGGGGAGGTGGGAGCGGGGAATAAGAGTTGGGATTAGAGGGGGAGGCTGAGGAGAGGGGTGAGTATGTACGGAGAAGACAGAACGCGCAATAGGACTTTGGTGATGAGAGCAAGACGGGCAGGGGGTGGGTGTAAAGGTGGGGGTTCGACTCGGTCTGCAGTAGTGGGCGGTGGTGTGGGAGTAGGGAGGCGCGCGAATAGAGTGGAGGGGAGGTGCTGTGTACGTATCTCGAGGGGTGGGTCGAGGCGTGGCGCGGTGGGCGGAGATGGCCTGACACCCAGTGCGCGTGAAATTAAGGGAGTGGGTCCTGTCGGGTAGGAGTCGCGGGTGACGACAGCTAAATGTCCCTGTTGTAACGTCGCGGAACGGCTGGGGAGGGTGGGGGCTGACAGAAGAAGGAAGGCGTTGCGGTAAGGAAGATTACCAGGGAGCTGCGGTGTGTGCGAGGAGGCCGGCGTGCGTAAAGAACGGACACTGACTCCACGCGGATGAGGCCAGGCGGGGGCGAAGAAGGGGGGGGCGCGGGAGGGGGCACGCCCAGTGGAGAGTGCTGTGGAGGATTGGGGTCAGAAGGCTGAGCGCGGGTGATGGGAAGGAAAGTCCGAGGAGTAGTGAGTAAGGACGAGATGACAATGAGGAAACACAAGTTGCGGGGGGAGTTTCATGGATATAGAGATGCGGGTAATGTGGTAACTGCCCGTGATAGAACTCCGGGGAACCGGCCGCGCGTCATCGGGGGCTGAGACCTTCAGGCACGGACCTTGGCGCTGACAGCGGGGAGGTGTGGAGGTTGGGGTGCCTGGAGACGTCGAGAATTAGTATGTTCACCGGGGACTTAATACGTGCGAGCATCGGGAGTTTGGTGCAGAGCAGGTGTAGGGCCCATGCAGGGTCAGCCTCCTTGATGTTGGCGTTCTACGTCGATTCTGACTGATAGCCGATGGCACCGGACAAGCACGTGGGACGAGAAAGCGGTGCGCGCGTGGGGGGCGAGGTGGTGGGAGGCTTGGGGAAAGGAGAAACGCGAAGTAAGCGTGAAGGTAGGATGGGGATGGTTAGGGGGAGGAGGTATGCTGGGAGGGACGATGGCGTGGAGAACGACAGTAACGAGACAACAGCGGCGGATACGAATCGCGGCAGACTGCTTGCCGGACTCGGGGGAGTCGAGTAGGGAGAGAACAATGAACACCAGTCTAAATATTGAGGGAACTAGAGAGGGTAAGGGGTCGGTGACAAAAAGGACGGTGAGAAGTCGGTTTTAGGGTGGAGAGGGGGAGTAAAAATGAGTGTGTGAAGAGTGGGCGGGAGTGAACGTAGACGGGAAGTAAAGCAAAGTATTGACAACCAGAAGACAAAGTAAGAGAGCGAGGAGGGATGAATAGACGGACAAAATACAATGGGTCGCTGCCGCGGAGGGCGATCAGGAGCCGAGGGTGGAAAGGGGGCTGGCGGGTCCGATTCGATC
>CAJQUW010009650.1:0-222500 GCA_907163375.1 Prostheceraeus crozeri
GTTGAGAAGGTAGAGTGTTGTCTGAGGTTTGAGATGAGGAGGTGAGAGAGAGGAGAGTATGAGGGTTTGTAGAGTGATTGGCGGTTGAGGAAGATGCTGGGATTGGGATTTGATTGTGAGTGTGAGCTGATGAGAGGATGATCGGGTTGGAGTTTACTGAGAAGGGTACGATCTCGTAGAGAGGACGACTTGGTGACGAGATGAGATACGAGAGTGCAGGTGAGGAGTATGTTTAAGTCGTGATGTGGTAAGATGGGTAAGTAGTTTGAGATTGGGTAGGTGAGAAGGTTGTGAAGGTGGAGTGGTGTGGCTAAGTTGGGGTTTGGCAGTGGAGAGTGAAGTAGTCTAGGAGTAGAGTTTCTTGTTGAGGAATGGATTTCAGCATGAGCGAGAGATGAGTTTGAGGAGAAGTGTAGGTAAGAGGGTGGGGGGGGTGGTCGACGGTGAGGTTGTGTGAGGGTGGATTAGAGTTGTTGTTGAAGTTGTTTGTGTGTGCGGTGGAGAGGTGAGTTGATAGTGAGTTTGTCGAGTGTGATAGAACGCGCTATTTGATTGGTGTCGGAGATTGATGGTACGGTGAGAATGGACTGTGGTTTCTGGCATGTGTGTGGGGTGTGGGAGTGGGAGGTGAGGGAAAGATATTGAGTAGATGAGGGATGTTAGCGAGAGTGTTGGGATGGGTGTTACTGGAAGTATGGAAGTACGAGGGAGAGTTGAGTGATCAGAGATGGAGTGAGGAGGGTTGCAGGTTGGAGGTGGTGAGAGGTTTGAGGGCAGAGAGAGATGGAGGCGTTAATGGTTTGCGTGCGAATTAGGGGTATCTGTTCTGAGTCTATCGTGTTGGATCGTGATGCGGTGATGGGTGTGTGTGGGTGACTGGGAGAAGGTTGATAGGGGATGATTTGGTTGTTGTAGAAGTGTGGATCGAGATATAGTGTTCTGTATGATGATTGGAGAGTCGATTTGAGTAGGGGCGGTTAGGGAGATGTGTATTTGTACGAGTTAGGAGGAGCTAGATTATTCCCGGACGTTGACGAAGAGTTAAGGATTGTATGAGTGAGGGGCTGAAGCGATTGGATGTTGTGGAGGTCGGGGGTGGAGGTTGATGATGTAGGTTTGTGTTAGGTAGAGAGATACGATTTGTTCGTGTGGTTTGAAGGTAGTTGGAGGGAGGGAGTGGAGTGAGGTGAGGGAGATGGGAGGTGAGTGGGTTTTGATGTTGTAGTGGAGAGGGAGAGAGTGTGTAGAAGATGCTTGAGTAAGGGTGAGATGGAGGGTGTGTGATTGGAGGAGTAGCTCCGTGGTTGCGACGGCGAGAGAGGGGACTTGGTATTGAGATGAGGTTGTGTGGAGTTATTTGAGGTGTTAGAGGAGAGGTGGAGATGTGTAAGGATAGGGTGTGAGGAGGAGGGTGAGCTTGGGTTAAAGTTTTGTGATGTGAGGAGTGGGGATGGGGAGGGAGGGAGGGGAGTGCTCGGAGATGTACGAGGATGAGAGAGTTGGGAAGTATTGACGTTGGGAGAGCGAAGCTGAGATGATATTGGAAGAGTTGTATTTGAGAGAATTAAGTAGTTTAGTAGAGGGAACTGTATGAATGTGTGAGAGGATGATCTCAAAGAGAGAGGTTTCGGAGGAGTTGTTAGATCGAGGCGTGGGATGAGCGTGTGAGAGAGGAGTATTTTGGGAGAGGTGAGGCTAGTATTTGGTATCGAGGGAGAGTGGTTGGTGTGTGGTAGGAGTCGTCGTGAGGATGTTGATAATTAGAGGAAGAGAGGAGAGTGTGATGAAGACGGGGTGAGATGCGATGATATTTCGGGAAGAGAGGATGTGGGGATAGGGAGGTTGTGTTGTGTAAGAGACGGGTATGCGGAGGGTGTGAGTATGGGGAGGCGATTTCGGGGGAGAGGTATGAGAGAAGATTGGGTTCAGGATAGTTTCATGCGTGTAGAGACGATCCGGATTTGAGTGGGGTGAGTGAGGCATGTTTGTGGGAAGGTGGATGTGGGAGTATAGGGAGGAGGAAACTTGAACGTTCAGTAGATATTCGAATGGTTAGGATGGAGTGATGAGAGTGAGTTTGGAGTGAAATCCGAGCAGAGGTGGACCAGAGTCCGTTGGCGTAGGGGGGGGGAGAGAAAATTGAGGATTGGGAGATAGAGTTTTGAAGATGTGGAGAGTATGGAGGAGAGGATGGAATTATTGAAGGAGTGAAGGGAGTGAGTGATTGAGTTTGCGTTGAGGGTGAGTGGAGGTGATTAGATGGGTTCGTGAGGTGTGGAGAGAGCGAGGTGAGAGGGTTAAGTAATCTTTTCGGTTTGGATGAGTGTGGTTTTTTGGTAGTGTGTTAGGTGGTTGGTCGTGGGAGTGAGGATGGAAGAGAGAGAGTTGAGTAGGTAGAGGGTGAGGAAGGTTTGGTGTTGGGGAGGGGAGTTGAGGAGCGGGATTTGGGGAGTGGTTTTTTATTCCTAAGGTTGGGAAGGGAGTAGGTCGGGTGGGAGAGAGTAGGATGGTTTGAGTGTGAGCGAGGAATTAGTTGGGATGTTCGCTTGTAGTGGTCGGTGTGGTGAGATTGGATATGAATTTTCGAGGAGGGGAGTAGGGGATTGTGGGGGAGCTGAGGGTGAGGTCTGTAGACGAATATGAGAGAGAGGGAGCTGAGAAGAGTGTGAGAGGGTGGGTGGGTGTAGGGGAGATTTGTATTGGACTCGAGGTGCCGGTTGATGGGATGGGTGTGAGTGAGGAGTTGTACTGGAGGGAAGTTCATTGGCGGTAGGGTGAGGGTAAGTTGTTGTGTAGTTATGTTTTGGTTCGTGGTGTTAAGATAGTAGATGGTGGGTTAGTGTGAGGGGAGTGTGTGTGTGGAGTGTCTCTGAGATTATGTGAAGAGGGTAGAGAGGGGGGAGGAGGAGTGTATGATGAGGATGATGGTAAGAGAGTGAGAGAGAGGTGCGTGGAGGTGAGTAAGTTCAGGGTAATCGAGTGGAAGAGTAGTGGTGGTGAGGTGAGGGAGAGGTGGGGAGGATCTGAGAATGAGATGTGTGAGTGTATAGTTGGGAGATGGGGAATTTGGAGAGGTGTGAGGAGGAGATGATCTGGGTGATGTGTGATGGAGGAGTGAGAGGGGTGAGAGTTGAGGAGAGGATGTAGAGAGAGTGGAGAGGGTTTAGTGAGGTGACGTGGATTGGGTCTTGAGTAGAGGAGAGAAGTGGTGAGGATGTGGAGAGGGAGAGAAGAGAGTGTTGGGTGGGATTGGGTTTTGGAGGGTTGAGCTGAGGAGTTGGGTGTCGAGGATGTTAAGAGGTTGAGAGGAGGTGTGGGAGTAGAGTGGTAGGGAGATAGAGGAGAGAGAGTGGGGAGGGGTGGAGGAGTGATGGGAAGGAGAGGTGATGGTGGTGATGGGTTGAGATGGGAGGGAGGGATGAGGAGTGAGGGACGATGGATGTGAGATGGAGTAGTTAGGGGAGGGGGAGGAGGATGGAATGACGGGGTGAGATGAGAAGATTGTTAGAAGAGTGGAGCTGAAGGCGAGTGATATTGGAGAGTTGTGAGATAGAGAGGGGATGGGGGAGGAGAAGGTGTTCGAGGAGGAGAGATGGAGATGAGGAGGGGGAGATGGAAGTAGAGGGGTGTGGACGAAGTGGTTGAGGAGGGGAGGAGGATGAGGTGGGTAGTGATTGGGGAGGAGGATGGTAGAGATGTTGAGTAGGATGTAGAGTGGGGTGGTGACGTGATGTGAGAGTAGGAGAGAGAGAAGGAGAGATAGGGAGAGTGTGAAGGGAGGAGGGTGCATGAGAGGAGTGGAGGAGAGGGGGGGGGGGTGTGAGGGAGGAGAGAGGTGGTGTGTGACGGAGAGAGACGAGTGAGAGATGGGAGAGTTGATGGTGTGTGAGTTGGGTGTGGTTTGGAATGTAGAGGAGGTGCGGAGGGTGGTGCGCTTTGGGTATGGGAGGTAGAGAGAGGAGCGGAGATGAGATAGTATGTGTTGGTGAGAGAGAGGAGGGGGTGGAGAGGAGAGAGAGGGTATTGTGTATGTGGAGGAAGTGTGTTTGGAGATGATAAGGAGGGATGGAATGGTGAGTATGTGGGGAGAGAGGATGACAGGAGGAGGATGTGGTGTATGAGTGTTTGATGTGTTGAGTGAGATTGGATGTGATAAGTGAGGTGAGAGGGAGATGGTAGGTAGCTGGGTGGGATGAGAGGTGATAATTTGTAGAGAGGGATGAGAGGTTGTGGAGGAGAGTTTATCAGTTGGAGTGGTGTAGGGATTGGATTGGGGGCGAGTGGCGAGATGTGAGGAAGGGGTTGGTGAAGTGTGAGAGTAGGTTGAGGTGAGAAAAGAGTGTGTGAGATAAGAGGATGGTGTGTGGGGGTGTGTTTGCTGCATGGTGAGGAGAGATGGAGAGGTGAGTGGAGAGTTGAGAAGAGAGGAGGAGAGTGGAGCGGAGGTGAGAAGAGGGTGGTGGAAGGGGAAGTGGGGAGAGATGAGAGTGAAGAGAGGGGGAAGAGAGAGGTGGAGTGTGGATGTAGAGAGGAGTGTATGGGTGAGTTTGAGTGTGAGTGTGTGAGGTGGGTGTCGGATTGTGTGTGGTAGGGTGGAGTAGTGTGCCATGGTGTTGTGAGTAGATGTGGGGTGGAATTGAGTATTGAATTTTAATATAACGTAACGCTATGCGTATATGTTGATTTTTTCGGCTTCTGTGTTCCTGTTAGGGTGTTTTTAATAAATTTTTTTAATTTTATTTTTTTTTTAAAAAATTTTTTTTTAAATAATTAAATTTATATAAATTTTTTAAAAAGATATCGATCCGCTGTGGTTGGTGGATGGTATTTTTTCGGGGGGGTATTTACTTACCAAAATAAAAATAATTGCAAAATAATATTTATGATATTATATTTATCATAATTTATTAAATTATATATAGATTAATATAATTTAAATTTTAATGGCAAAACCAATGCAAATCAAAGAAAGAATTTTAATAGTTCACTCAAAAATCTCCGCTCTCTTCTGACTTTAACTAGATTACTCAGGTGTCTGGGGAAGAGGAAATAAGGAATGGAAATAAAAAGTAAAAAAAATAGGATTTATTAAATATAAATAAAGGAAAAAATTTACTAAAATAAATAAATAGGAAAATAAATATTTGCGTTTTGCCGCTTCGCCGTCTCGCATTGTTCTGTTCTACAGTCATGCGAACCGAAAATTCGGCCATTGGAAATTTTTTCCATTTTGTTTTTTGGACGGCCGCCATTGGACTGTTTATGTGGATAGGATCGCAGTTGTCGAATAGTAGTGTGTCAGAAGCTCGTGAAGATCGTTTGCTATCTGTGTCTCGTGTAAACCTCAAAGCTTGCTGGTAGTACCTACTGGAGGAGTTAAAGTGTTGTATTTTCCTGAAGAGTTAAGATCCGAAACTCTCGACTTCCCTCACGATCAACCCCTCTTTGATCTGGTCCATAAGATGCAAAGCAACGTAAATACGGATTCCGAAATTTAAATGGTAATGAGTCTGGCGCTGCTTTCGAATCTTATCCCTTTGATAACGCGATGTCATGGCTGGGGATGCATACTCCATTAATATGAACGAACAAGGAGCGTCATAATCTTCACCACCTTCATATATATGTCAGTGAGACTAACATAGATATGAAAACAAGTCCTGTATGGAATACTTATGAACTTATGTAAACTTGGTTTGTGTGTGTTCTGTACCGCTTTGTGTTGTTTGTTGTTGTTTCTAATAATGGGTTTTGATATGTCTCTATGTGATTTTTATCTGTTCTAAGTTAGAAAGAAGTGTGTGTGTTTTAGAGAACGGGTTGTGGTTGTGACCTCCGCGAGCATTCATAAACAGGCTATCGATGCGTTTACGTGAAGGCATTGGAGTATGTGCACAGTCGTCGCTCTGGCGCTTCAGTCTTTCTTTTCGAGTTTACTCTTGCAATGACATGCACATGCCCCAGGTCTACAAAGATCGGGTATTTTCCCGTCTGCTTCGACTCAGCCTGTCGGTCCAACATCTTTCAAAGACCACTGGTGGTGTGTGTTGTGGTGTCTGCACACCTTCCTCTACTTGTCCTTGCGCGACCAAGTTTAGTTCTCCCTAGGCAGAGGGCATGAGAGCTTGGAATGTAGCATTCGATGGGGGGTGAGTAACGTGTGAGTTTGAGGGGCGTTGACAGACGATGGTGGATCGTGCGGAAGAGGGTCGGTTGATGAGGAAGAGTGGGAGAAATTGAGAAATTGAGGAGGTGAGGTATATGAAGAGATGAGAGTTGAGTGTAGGAGTTAAGAGAATGATGAGAGGTGAACTGGAGAACGTGCTGGGTAGCAATTGGGGGGGAGGAGAGTGGAGAACGAGGAGGAGTAGAGAACGTGTTTTGGAGGTGGTAGGTGGTAGGAGCAAGGGAGAACTGGTGGAAGAACGTTGTTTTTTTTTTCTCTGTTTTGGTTGAGAACGTCGAGTTGTAAGGTGGGCAAGGACTGGTGGGGGAGGAAACTAGATGGGAGAGAGAGAGAAAACGAAGTATCTATGAGATACGTTACAGAGAGAATCTGAGGTAGAACGGGATGAAAGGGAGGAATACGCTACGTGTTTCTAAGAGGAGGGGAGAGTTGTGTCGTTCGTGTTATAGGAGGAGAAGAGAATAAGTATCGTTTCTTTGTGTGTAAGGTATGGGTAGGGGACGAGGGAGGGGATGTTGAGTGGTGGGGGACGAGTTGGGTAGAGAGGATGCGAGGATGAAGAGGATTTGGTGAGAGATGAGGAGAGACAAGGTCAGGAGTCGATGAAGCAGGAATAAGAGATCGTGGAGAGGGGTCGGGGAGAATTTGAGAGGAGAAGGAGAAGAGAGAAGAGAGATAGAAGTGAAAGGTGGAGAACAGGGGAAATGGAGAAACTGAGAGGAGGGGTGTACGTGAGGGAGGAAGTGAGGAGAAGAGGGGGAGAAGAGGGAGAAAGGAGTGAGATGAGAGAGGAAAGGAGAGGTGAACGTGGGAGGGAGAAGGAGGAGAAGGAGAGGAAAGAGAGGAGCGCAGGAACCGTCGGAGAGAGGACGGATGTAATTTTGAGGGCACACTTTCCACAATCATTCCATTGACCGTTTGAGTTGATAGAAAATGTGTTGAGAAGAATCTGGAGAAAGATAGGGATGAATGATGGGTTATTGCTGTTGAACGTTTGAGATTTTGAGGTTGAGGGTGTTTGAGAGAGAGGGCCACCACTACAAGAAAAGGGAGAAAGATAGAAGGAGGAAGAATGGGGAGAAGAGTGAGGAACGTGTTTGAGGGCCATATCATCCAAGAGAACGTATCGTATGATGGTGCTGGGAGAGGAGATGGATGAAACGTTTTGGACTCCACGGAAGATGAGTTGAAGTGAGAGAGGGATATTTGGTCTTGAGGGTCGTGTGATGAGAATTGTGATGTGAATAGAGGAGAAGAACGTGCGAATGGTGTTTTTGTTTGAGGTGAGGGGAGAGGAGATTTAGGAGTGGTGGAGAAGAAGAAGGGGAGGAGGGAGAAAGTTGAGGTTGGAAAGATGGAAGACGATGTTGAGGGAGAGAGGATGGTAGAGAAGAAAGCAGAAGGAATTAGTAGAGAGAAGGAGGAGACACATGAAAGAAGGTGAGAATGGTTTGTGGAGGGAGGGAGAAGGGGAACAGAAGTGAACGTTGAGGATGCTGAGTTGTCAGGCTTTTTGAGGAGTAGGGTCTTAGTGAAGGAGCGAGGAGACGTAGAGGAGAGATCAAGGGATTATCGTATTTCATGAAGAGTGTGAGAAACGGGTGAGGTTATTTTCGTAGGTGTTCTATCGTAGCTTTGAGTGTAGGGGGCTGTCTCCCATTTGAGCATATGGGAGAGAAAATGATATGCGGAGGTGAAGCCGGAGAGCGGAAGGAGAGAGAGAATAGGCTGATTGCATGATATTATGAAAAGGAGAAGGGAAAGAGATGGACAGAGGAGAAAGACGGGTGAATGCAGAATGACCCGAAACCGTCAGCAGAAACGTGAGACGGTATGCGTGTAGTTTCGTAGGTTGCTTTATTTGGTTTGGGTGCGAGGTAGCTGATGTGATGCTTCTAGAGGAGGAGGAAACGTTTTTGCGAGGGTGGTTTTGACATTGATGGGTCCATTCGTTTGGTGGTTGTGTTCGAGGTCCTTTTTGGTAGGTTTTTTATTGTTTAGGATAGCAGGTAGGGAGGAGAAATCAAAAAATTTTGAGGGAAGAGGGAGGACGAGGGAGAAAAGACGGTCTGGAGGGTGATGGGAGGAGATAGAGAAACGTTGGAGGGGAGTAGAGTGTGAATATTGTCGTATATATTGCAGGTAGGTTGAACGTGGTCGTCGATTTTGGTATGCGGTTTGCTGAGAACGCCGTCGTTGCTTGTTATGGTGGTTAGTGAAAGAACGGAACGATTGAGATGGACAGAGTCTTAGTGAAACAGTTCAGATGGTCTAGGGAGAGAGGTCTATCGGTCAGAGAACATGATAAGGTGTGAGAGAGAAGAGAGAGAGAGAAGAGGTGGGGGTGCGGGGGGGGTTAGGAGAACAATTGTTGCAGAAGTCGGTAGTAGAGTCGGTGTGGAGAAGAGGGAAGAGTTGATAGAAAATTCTCTGGAGTGAAATTTGAAGAAGGATGTAGGACTTAGAATTGCAGTGAGGGCCATTTCAATGGTTGGGGTTTTCCAAATTTGCTTTTCTAATACTCTCCTGCATATTGCTTATATTCCTTGGTTAGTTGATCTACCTGAGAGATTGTATAGGCGCTGGAAGCGGGTGGTGGGGGGAGTGGGGGGGGCAGGGGTTGCTGGGACAAGTAAGGGCTTAGGGGGCAGTTGTTGTTGATTGTTGTACGGTAGAATTATTGTTGGTTTAGGTTAAGTTTCGGGGCCATGGTCTGGGGCAGTTCTCGGACAACTTACAGATACGTCGGTAGATTCGATGTTTGCAACGTTGTTTTTGCATTGTCTTTTGCACTGCGTTTTCTCTTGCCCTCCAAGATTAGACCGCCATGCTTTGCGCATAGTTCCTTGTCATCCCTTGAAACAAAAAAATATAAAGAAGAAGATTAGTGGATAGTGGAATAAACAGAAGAAGAAAAAAATATACTGTAAGGTGAAAGAGAAATAATCAATTTTGTGATTTCGTATTTTGTCAATTGGCTTTGGACTGTCTGGTATTGGAACCATCGACCGGTACTTGTTTTTTTTTGGCCGTACGGTTTTGTCATAAATCACGATCATGTTTTATGTATTTTGCTTTTTTGACTGACTTTATCGATTTTTAATGTTCTTTCTTTGTGATTTTATGTCTATTTATTTATTTTTAGCTTATGTTTACATTACCTTATGTCTCACGCTTATTCCTCTGTCTCGTCCAGGTGTCGTCCTCTTCTCTGTCAATGTTCCCTTTCACTACGATTGATATTTTGTGGTGGTTTGTTTTTGATTTTCCTTTGAGTCGACCAGTGGATATCCGGCCCCCAGTCACAACCAATCACCCCCTCACAAAAACCCCCAATCCAAAACTCCCAAACTCCATACAGACCCCACACCCACCAAACTCCTAACCCACACCCCCACCAACCAACCCCAATACCTGACATTATGAACATGCTTCGCCCGCCCCCACTCCCGCCCCCCCCCCGCCCCCCCACTCCACCCGCCACCGCCTTATTCCGTAACGTCTGTGTTTCGCATCCGTTCGAGTCGCCCGTGCCCCCCCGTACGCCATCCACTGCGTCGATGATTCGTATCCGGGGTCGTTTTTGGTTTAGGGGTCATTGCGTTTGTTATATGTTTGTCATTCCGTTGGTTCTTTGACGCATACGCGACCGCAACATTTGGACTTGGAGTAAAGCAAAAGGCAGAATTGTTCACTTGGTCAAGCGATTTAATCGATGATAAACCACGCTACCTCACCGATTCCTTCCCACATCGTTTTGAAATTTTGATGAATGGATAAAATCGAGAGGTTATTACCTCGGATTAATGCGAGATAGCTCCCAAGGAGCACATCACGTGTTCGCGCCTTCATCTGCAGCTGATCAACTGCAGCGTAGCGAACTGTCTGCAGCGACCTGTGATCTCTCCCGCCACGTCAGCCTACGTCTTGGCTCCTTTTCGCATGATGTTCTGGGCAGGCTCATCCCTGGCAAAAGCACGAGATCTCATCAAGTCTCAGCGGAGTTCGTCGGTGACTGACTACAGATCTGGTATATGCGCTGCTTCTCGGCAATCTTCGGATATATATTGCAAGTTTCGTAATGTTAGCAGCCGAATGCGGTACATAGGCAGCAAACAACGTATGCCAGTTACACTGCAAGTGGGCACAGGCAATCCTTTACCATGTTAACACAATTTGTACACCTATTTGCCGCTTCGGGAACGGACGTGACTCAATATCTAGTTCGCTGTTGGCAGCTTTAATTTCCCCTCACTAAATCGATAGCGTTGCTTTTTTGGCCTGTGCATCTCTTCTGTCCGCTTGGATGATACCCCTGGTCTTCCTAAATCCTTTCTTCTGTTTTCACATATTCCTTCTGCTTTCCAAACGACTACCACCACACTCTCACATACAACGACCCTTGAAATTTTTCAATTCTTTTTCGCAAACAGTTGTGAGAACTGTTTGTGGCCCACAACGCATCATCCCAATTGCCATTCCTCTGGTAAAGTTATCGTGCGCCATTTCATAAGTCAAATCTGGTCAGCAGTAGGTGGTGATTCTGTTCAACTTCTAGCTGTTACTGTGATCAATATCAAATTTTGAAATTTGACGGTCCTATATTATTTCCCTTATCATATGGAGTTCAATGGTGATACATAGAAAGCGAGATATCATCTCAAACCATAGAAAAAATGAAACAAACTTCCATTCAAGTAAATGATAGTTGGTTTCATTATTTATGTCAGTGAGTATAATAAATTGCTCAGGATTTGTGAATGATCGCATGCGACGTAGAATATACAATCTCTGAGCGCACTTCTTCTCGATGTAGTCGACATGAAGTTTCCAGTCAAGAGAGTCATCCATTATAACTGGATGCAAAGTTGTAACATGCAACGATGTACCACGAGGTTGTTATTACAGTTACATCTCTGGGTTGTTGCAGACAAACTACTTTCTCAGCACTTACCCTAAAAGACAGGAAATTAATTACGTTCGGGATGTTAGCTATCTCATCGTCATTCTATACTTGTCGATTGCTGTCTCAGAATTAACAATACATTAACCACAATCATTGAATGGTTCAAGCAATCCAATGATGCAATTACAACTTCGGACCAGCATTAATGCAATTGCATTCAGAGCTTTGGATGTTCCCGAAAATGTCATTCCTGGAACTATTTTATTATTCCCTCATTTATGGACACGGTATACTTCGCCAATTGCATAGATCGAATTGAGAATGTCAAATCAAATTCAGAAGCACCGCAAGACAAAATGATGACATGCCATGAATGAAGTTGTCAACAATAAAAGGAAAGGCTTAATTAGAAAAAGGGTTTGGAAAATCCAAGTAGATAAGTATTATAATCATTTCCTAAATGTTCGCTTCAATATGTTTCGGCTATAGAGATATTCTGAACGGAAGAAGAAAATTCATTTTGCCATGAAACTTCCGCGCATTACTAATATCTTTAGTATGTTCATGAGGATATTGATGGAAAGATTTCTCGTAGTGACACATTCAGCATGAAGAGATTCGTAATGCACTTTAACAAATGAGATTGTGTGCGATGCATCGAACGAATTGGCTGTCCCTAGCAAAGATAGCACACTTGATGTGTAGCCCATCTCCTGAACTTTCCAAAATAATCTAGGATGATAGTTGATTTTCATCGACATCAATCTGAATCTATGACAATTTACGCGATTCAACGTAGCAAAGGCCGTCAAGGTAGCAAAATTTAAAAAAGCAGGCTAGCGACTAGTTGATTTTTATAAGGTCCAAAATATGATTTAAAAGAAAATTATTAAATCGCAGAATGTCTAAAAATCAAACAAACTTAATAGAAGAACAAACAACGGTTCTCCTCTCCTCATATGGAATGAATTGGCGAGTAAGTCGTTCTGTTCAAAATTATGTTTATCACTTAGATATAGAAAATATTCTGTTTAACAGTCTGCCCATTCAGATGATAAGAGGACAGGTCTGTTTCCAATCAAAATATCAGATCTAGCTAACACAGCGGGATTGCGCTATCTAAAATCTACCAGGTGTGTAAGAGAATTAATATTAGTTCCTTAAGCTAAAACGTGAAATAAAATTCTACAAAATATGCATACAATTTATTTGACTATTTTTAATGAGGTCATCAGCAGGAACTTGGGCATTTGAAAGAAGGACAGAGTCCAGCCAGTAGAGGTCAAGACTTCAGTCATATCAGACCGAGTCATATTACTTCAGTTGATTGAATTTTCATTTGTAGTTTATGGAAACCGAACAGGGCGACTGCGTCTTCATGGTCTCAGTTTAGAAACTGCAGTAAAGTCTGGCTCAAATCCCGGTGCTGAAATCTCTACAGTGGAACATTGCAAGTGTCCTCCTGGACATACAGGACAGTTCTGCGAAGACTGTGAGCCTGGATATCGGCGGCATTCAGTCAACGGAGGTCCATTCGCGAAATGCTTACCCTGTCAGTGCAACAATCATTCTGCAAGCTGTGAAATCGAATCAGGTAAGTTCTGAATGAAGGTGATCGTGATATCAATGATTTTTTATCTGAGAGCAGGGGAATCCTGTTACAGAACTCTGAATGGTGGCGATAAGTAGCCTCTGAACCTGCACATATTTTGCGCGTGCTTGTCACTGTTTATATGTTTTCACTCTGGTTTACAGTCGAGTCAGCGGATGGTTCCATACACTATCAGAGTGAGTTTGGTGATAGATCAGCTAGCTATGCGCACAATGAGGGAAGTTTTCCCTGCACAGCTTCTTAGGCGTGCATTGGATCACGAAATAGGGTAATTCGTTACGTGGGACGAATTCATTGGTATTCTTGTGTAATATGCCACCCAAATATAAATGCGAAATGAGGCTTTGCTGTTGCATGAGAAATCGTAACAAATTATGCAAAAGCACGTAAAAACCGTTCTAGACATGACTTGCTCCTCATATTGTTCAGTGGCTAAATGAGATCAAGGATGACATGAACAACGAAGGTAATCATTGGTTCGTAAAAAGTTAAGGTCGATCAAAAGATGCAAAATGTCCGTCGAATAGATTTTTTTGATTTGCTATCACTTCGAGATGAATGGAAGATAGCTGACTTCCTGAAGCTTCTTCAGTGCTTAATATGGAATTCCTAGAGTCACACTGAAGTCTTGTGGGGAACTCCTGTATCTGCAATGAAGGCTGGTAGGGAATTCCTGAAAGTCTGGTGCCATGTTACATCAACAAGAGACAATGTAAAGTTTTTACAGCTTTTTTTTACGACGGTTAGCAGTTTTTTATCGTCATCACAAAGGTTCTATATGATCGAATATCATGATATTTTATTTTATCCTCACTAACTGATCGAATGTTCTATTAGCAAATAATCATCACGGCGAGCGATTGCAATTCACTACTTTGCAATTTACATCAAGCGCAGAGAATGTGAAAATTTTAGCACTATGAAGATATCTGAAGAAGAAGAAAATTGCATGTTTACACATCACTGCCTGCATAATGTTTGTATGATGTTGACAGCTGTGAATACACTTTGAACTGCATCTATGACAGAGGGCTGATGACAAAATTTACATCGAAATTGTCACCAGAATTCATCACAATCTCGTTGTAGGGAATGAACAAATTAATTACAAAGAGTTACAAGTGGTTTAGATTTGATCCTAAGTTCGATTATATTTTTATCCTTTTATATCATGTATAAAATCATTTTATATACACGTATGTTATAATTGACAATTTGCGTTGGTTGTTGTATAAAGAAGAAATATTCCAGTAAAAAGTCACAATATTCAACTTTAGCACTTAGGATCGATGGAGAACGCTTTATCTGGAGTCCCGTTGGAGGGTTATGGCTGATCGTTGGAAGATGACGTCTGTGACTGCTGGTGAACATTGATGCTCGGGAGGTGGTCGGCAGTCCATACAACAGCAAGAAGTTATCGTAGTCATCACACGTCCCCTCTTGGAATGTACACAATCTATTCACCAATCACCTCACAAGCATGCAATGATCTCAACTGACACAGAACAAAGCGCTCATGTTCGCTGCGGAAACACACATCATCGCGACGAAACACGCGTGCCATACCATCGCTGAACAGTCACACAGGCACCCAACGGTCAACTAAACAACCAATCAAACAAAAGCACACTGATGTTGCTGTTGCAGCCTATTCCCGATGACATGCACGCTTGCGCCCTTTTTTGAAGCCTTTGAACAGAATATTTCTCACTTAACTCGTGTCTTGCCTAGCTTGTCCTTTACAGATGCAGAATGCGGAGAATGATGACGTCTGAGATGTCAAAGGGAAAAGTATTTAATGCTGACATCGATCATATTTCAGCTGCATTTTCACAACTGCTCGGTGAAAATATCCTCTCTGACATAAAGAAGCATGCTTCCGTGTTGTGAATGTCAGAGGAAGCTGTTTACTGAGAGAATTATTGCCAATTGAACTCAATTTATTGGTACTTGCAATCCAGCATTAGCTTTCATTGATGAAGTGATCAGTTTTCAAGCCTTCTGTCGAGAATTCGATAACCCAGAGTCCCGATATGAACTTGAATGTACTCAATCCTGCTGTCTGGTGACCTTGTCCTGCATTGCAACAATACGTATAGCTGAATGTATCAATCGGTAGCCTGGTACGCAGCCTAATAATGGTTGCGGTAAGCTGACATCGAAAGTTCAATCCCGGTTGTCAATGTGCTGCTTATTGGAAGTCAACCTACACATGAGCTGCCATGAAAAACAAGAATTCATTACAAATTGTTATCAAATTCACGGATGGATTTTCTTATAACCTACACTTACTGCTGTCCACATTCTTTGTCAATAATGAGACCAGTCTGTTATAAAGCAATCATTGTTGAATTTCAGCCTGGTTTTATTCATGGAATGTAAATGCTTTCATTTGACGCATTGTCCCTTTCGACAACGGGTTCAGCTATTTCAGTATTTAGCTAACTAAACACAGAATTCTACTCGTTTTAAGGGTAAATGCGATTTCTTTATGTTCCCGTCAACGGATAACTTTAGCTAGGTAGATCAAATGTGCTAAATAGCTGTTACGATTTTTTGCAATTCGCTTTCATTTACCGGCAATGAGTTATTCATCAAATCTGAACCAACTGTGATCCATATAAATACATAATAGTCTGGTTATCTTCAAAGTTACTGAAATGTTTGCGAATCGCCTCACAATTTGGATGCGGCATTACATACTTGCTGGATACCATTCGCGCTTAAGCAGATGCTGATGTGGACTCTTGGCTGGAGGGTACGGCTGTTTGGTGACAGGTGACAGTCTCTCATGCAGCCTTGCGATTTTTCTGTGCGTGTAAAATGGTGGGTATCTTTAGTATCTGTGTACGTATGTATCTTTTGAAATTTTTTCATTTGTTTGCTTAAGGGCCTTGAAAATACTCGTGATGAAATGCCACTATGTATCGGGTTCTAAAATGGGCAAATAAGTAAGCATGGGATCATATTTTTGGTGGTTAAATCTGCAAACATTCACCTGAGAAGGTTATAGTCAGCAACATTTGCAGGACCCATGACGAAACATGAAAATAGCATGACAAAAAAGTTGCAAGAGAAACAAATGGTGAACTGACATATCTACAGTGTGATAATGTGACCTAACAGACTTTATTTAAGGAAGCACAGTCTGCTGAGCCTTATCTGTCAATCATTGATAAATGCTGGGCAATATATTCATTGGGAAATAATGATTTTGACAGCCTTGGGATGTTATCTGTGGCGGTTACTCTTGTGGCTACTATGATAGTGGACGAACGTCTGTCCTGACATCTGTGGAAGTGTAGAATAGCCCTGAAGTGTGTTGTGAACTGACGGACGGAGCTATCAGTATCACTCTCGTACTTTCATCTAACTTTTGATATGGACCCTAGAAGTCGACTCCTTGATCTTCAGGAGCTTCTACTTGGAGGAGGTTTGCAAAACTAGGGATGTGCTCGGCTGCAATGCGAAGATGGCGGCGAGAGCCAAATTTCGAAAGCATGATTGCTGGAGGAATATCAGCAGTCTGAAAAACTTCAAATGCAGCCCAATCTAACCGGGTGCTCAATTTTGCCAGGTGTGTGAGCGCGACCGTTACTTGCTGATGGGAGAAGCATGACCAATAGCCCATCAGCAAGAAGCCTGCGTGAAGCATATGTCGAGAACATGTTCAGAGATGACTGGATTCCCAACACAGAAGTATGGGTCTTCTGTTCTGCGAATCCGTCAAAGGAGGGTCCAGTGATTGGGACTTCAGAAGTCATGACGTGTGATCGTGGATGGGACACAGCGACATGGTTGTTTGTGGAAAGATCTTGAGGTTTTCAACAGCATCTTGAGGTTTTCAACATTAAGTGCAATAAAACAGTCAACTGATGAATATTTGACGACAAGTTCTCGTGTCAACGAAGAGACTTTCACGATCATCGTTAATGCTTCCAAGACAACATCCTACACAGCTGTCTTCGGCGCTGACGGTTTTCGAGAACCACTATCTTAACAATTAAACTGCATGTAGGGGGATAATCTGTGACTTGGAAGTATTTGCAGAGGTCGCTGTTTTGTTAAATATTATCAAAGATTTCTATTTACAATGTGTAGCATCATACAGTACTGATAAAAAGTCCTTCGCTTGCGCCTCCATTGCGTATCCGTAACTTTTTAATCTCATTCAAAGGCAATGAAGAATTAGCAACATTCAAGTCCTAAATGAGCTTGAAGTCTTGTCCAGAGATTGGCGTGGTTTCACTTAAACGACAAGCCGGATAAATTATGTTAAATTAAACTAGATAACCGACAAAATTTACAGTTGCCAATAACTTCTCAAAGGGCTTAAATTGTATGTGAGAGATATTGAATTATAGGAGCGCGGGTTTGCTTCAATAGGCAGCTTTTTAAATGCGATTTATTTTCTTTTGTTTCCATCTTTTCCTGAAGGAATAGAAGCATGGCTGGTAAGCCTAGCACGTATATTATGGTACATTCGTTCTGCTTTACAAATCATTGCAGACATGTTCTTGTAGATAGGACAACCTCCTTATTCAGTCAGCTTGCTGTAATTTAAGTTAAACATTCATCCACTTGTCTATTTTCAGAAAGTCATGTTTACTAAAACTGCAATTTTAATGATAATTTGACGAAATAAAACAACAAATCTATTAGCCAATTATCAAAAAGAAGTACACTCTCATTTTGTAAATTTAGTGAGGGATAGAGGGTCCGCTTACATTTTGAAGACTCCAATTCATTGTAAATAAAGGTTCAGATGCTTTGGATGTGAATTGACATTTTTAAATATTCATTGACCTTTTTACTCAAAAGATGGCAACTACAAAATCATGTTACAGTCAATCAAACAGAAATTTAATTTCACAGATTGATACAGCAAGTACAGTTCACAATGGTTGGTGCTTCAGTCAAATTCTTGTTATTTTGGAGGAAGATGACATCTATTTTCATAAAAATAAACATTTTATTGCAATCGAGGTTGTGCGGTTAATCAGGATTAACCAGTTTGCCGCGCCGATGTTTGGTCTCGTTGATCTGTTCCTCAAGGGCACTTCGAAAATTCCGGAACCAGTTGCTAACCCCCTCCCCATCTCGACTTGCCCATTCTCCTGCTTTTTTCGATGAAATTTCCAGTCGTGTTTCATTTCGCCTGTTGACTGAAGCAAGGAACAACGCAATAGATTGAATAATAACTCTGGAATTCTTAGGCGGATGGAATGACAGTGATGACTAACCAATTTTAGTAAGCAGGACATGCCGTTGTAGTCTGGTGATATGTAGCAGACTACTCCGGTATTACCCAAAACAGTTTCTTTAAAGACAATATCTTGAAAAATTGTGTTAGTCTCTCCGCCTAGGAATTTCCAAAGTTGTTGGGCAATGCACTACGTTGTTCTTTTAGCCAAAAACTGTGTCAGACTTCATTTCTCTTTATCACAAATTTTGAGTCTTGTTGAATAGTAAGAGATCATTCTCCACTTTTTTCTTGAAGAGTCATGGCGTTAACCAACTCCCTCCTCCTCGTATTTTAACTGATCACATAACTCTTGAAAGACTCTTAAATGTGCAGTGCACCTGTATAAGTTCACTCTGTAAAAATGTTGTATCTTTATGCTGCATTCCTTAATTAGTTCTGTAATCTGAATATGTATTCGATTATTCGTAGCGGATATCATTGTTACGATATTTCGGGAACAATGCCTCGCTATCACCTTGCAATCTTGCTTTTTATTTAACATGGATATGTTGTCATTACCTATGAAGCAGAAAAGCAATGATTATCGATTATCACTGATATTTATTGGTCGGTACTCGATTTATCGGTTAGAGCGATACTTCTTGTTACGTTGTCATTCCCTCCTATGCGTAAACGCCTTTTGGATGTTTGTCATGCTTTATGGATGCATCGCTGTTGGAATATTCCACATTCTATTTGGTCATTTGTCTCACCTTTTCGCTTTGCTTTGCAGGTAAATGTAAATGTGAAGACAATACAGCAGGGAAGACATGTGACCGTTGTATGACGGGATACTTCGGCAATGCTACACAAGGCACTGCTACGGACTGTCGGAAATGCCCGTGCCCTGAGAATGTCTCATGTGAAGTGGATAACTTCTCCCAAACTCTCGTCTGTAAGGATTGTCCAGAAGGACACGCCGGTGAGTGAAGAAATGGGATCTGTCAAGGGAAGAGATTCAATAATACTAGAAAAATAAGGTTTCAACGGATACTATTTATAATGTTATTTTTGAACACAAAGTCTCGATTCATTAGCGCGTAAACAACCCTGGAGATGTATGATTTTTGTGAAATTTAAGCACGGACTCTGTTTGAAGGTTACTTGTATGCGCAAATTTTCTGTCTCGATCTTTTAGTGATTTTTTTGATCTTTT
Organism: Prostheceraeus crozeri; assembly: GCA_907163375.1. NCBI lineage: Eukaryota > Metazoa > Platyhelminthes > Polycladida > Euryleptidae > Prostheceraeus > Prostheceraeus crozeri. The sequence goes on from CAJQUW010009650.1 coordinate 19,107, forward strand.
TGTGCGCTTGAATAATGAGCCGGGCAATACGAAGGGCAGGAATCGAAGAAAAAGATGATGATGACAGTGAGGACGAGCTCGAGTCGCTTGGCTTGCAAGAAGCAAGACTTAAAGAGGCGTACATGGAGTGAGGAAGTGGTATTGGATTGACCATTTTGTTTCATTGGTCTACGTGGTTCAGTGGTTAAATTCTCTAGAGATCTTTCGGTCTACTGGTCTAGCCTAGAAAGTGTCATTGGAAGTCAGAAGGAAGCACATCCGAGATAAACGATTTCAATGCTCCAAAACAAAAGTCTTCTGTCAGCACCTTCCCTGCCTCTCAAGATGGGGAAGTAGTGATGTCAAACCATCGTTGGAGATCGATTTTTATGAATATTAGTTGAGTGATTATCGATTCTATCATTTCTTACGATTTTGATAAGAACTTTGATTTATGCTAAATGCATTCTATAAGAACAGATTTTCGCAAGCAGTGATGGAGAGCAACACGGAAGGCAATATAGAATGATTATGATCGATGTCCATCAAGAACGTTTGACTATTATTGATAGCTATTGTTAGACAAGCAATATGATCATTCACGACGCGAACCACAATAACTCTTCACTGGTGATGTGGGAAAACCAGTGAATCTGCATCATCCTCGAAAAATCTACATCTCATCTTCATTTTGCATGGCCCAACCATCGCAACCTTGTTGCTACTGGCCATGCGTGTGTTTCAATCAACTTCCATTTCAGTGATTGCGTAAGACTTTCAAATTTTAGCTAACTTAATGAGAACTGTAGATGCCTTCAATAACCTCTTGCCATTTTCGATAGAGTATCGTGCATCGTTGATGATATGGCTACCTGGTGAAAAACCGTAAATTCATTGTCAATCTTGCGAGTGGTTCCGTAAACGATTGTGTTTGACATGCTGCGTTCAGATACCATGATCATCATTTTTTGAGTTAAGCTGCAGTCAGTGTTTCCTGCTTGATTCCGTCAATTTCTGGTTGTCCTGCAATTACATGATTCAAACAACAGAATCATTGTACCTCTAATAGAAATCCAGTAAAACCAACTAGAGCTGCTCGCTCATGAGTCATAGTGAACTGAACCGGAGAGATACATCCTCGGCGTGGTCCATGTCTCATTTTGAACTAGTCTGAGGCTCCTCTACTCGTCAAGATTCGTCATTAACATTACTGGGTGACCTGAACCACAACTTTTTCTTAGGATCCACTTGGTTGTTCGAGTCAAATGCATTTCGACAATCCTAGAAGCACTGGCTCTTGCCGAGCATTTTGTTTGCGTGAAAATACCCCTCACAGTACTTTCATTAAAGCCTGGGTAGTACATGTTCGAAGCAAAAGATGAAGTAAAAATATTATCAAGTAGTATGACACTAGTTTTTGAACAACTCCGTTCCTAAAGTGGCTTTGAATTACTGATATCTTGCTTCAGTAGTTTGGTTTGACGGTTAATGCTATATTGTCTTGGGGGATGAAACTGTCGGATTCTCTTACGCGGGTTCTTCAATTGAGGACTTCTGTCGTTCTGGCGCTCGCCGATAGCTCAGTTGGTAAAGCGTTGGCCTAGAATGCCAGAGGTCGGTGGTTCAAATCCACCAAGACGAGCAGTTATTTTCTATCTGTTGACTTATGTGCCTTGAAACTTAAGTCTGAATGTCCATTTCATATAACGTGACACTGACAAACTTGTTAGGAATGTTAGACTTCTTCCTTCACTCGCATTCCTTTTGAACCGTCAGCGTGGCCTAGCGAAGAAGGTGTGAGCTCGTCTCCACCGCGGACTGTGGTTCGATTCCTGGTTCAGGCGAGTGCTGTCGGGGAATCAAGGGTGTTGGTGTCTTTTATTGACTTAATTGTTGTCATTCTCTAGATATTCAACGTACTGCGACAGACCTTTGTTGTCGAAATATATGTGCCACTTAAATTCCAGGTCTCGTCTGCCTATCAAATATGTGACTTCATCTGATTCGCCGAGGATAGTTGGGAGACCCTGATATTTACCTACTTTTATGAAAAGTGTCAAGAACCTCATTGCGGATGAGTACTTGTAAGATAACGACGATCTGCCTGTATCGATTATCTTTTAGCAAAGTTTATACATCTTATTTTTGTTGTATATTTGTGGAAAGTACTTGAACCTTTCCAGTATTATGTCTTATGTAATAGAGTCTACTGTTAAATGAAATATAAATTGATATATTTGCAAAAACATATCTTTGTGGAATCGCACATCGAGTCACTATTTCTGAAGCTACTCGAACCAGCTTGAAGAATGTTTCCATCTTATTTATTTACCTTTCAGAAACATTTGTGTACGGAGCAGGTGATCTGCCGGTATCATCTCATCTAATGTTTGCTTTCTCATTCCATCTACCTTCACATTTCATGTTCAGATTGCCTTTGCTAGCCATTGACTTCGCAGTGTGCACTTCAACCACTAATTATAACCTACGTGTATGACATTAACTACGATCATTGTGTGGGGTGGTGTGTACAATATGGTATTGAGAAGCATGTGTGTGGTGACATCTAACAATCCTGCGGAAACTGTAATTCTTCATTATTGAGCAGTCAAATGGTCTGCATATATAGAGAAATGAAATTCTTAGTATGAAATACCGACTTTTGACGTACTTAGTGTAACTATGGTCTAGAACAAAAATCTGCTGATCGGTTGTTTATATGACTCGCACAAGTTTTATTGATAGATCACGTCTTTTAAGCAGATTTTGACTCAGATAGAACATTAACTGATGGCAATCAGAATATTGAAATTTGGTTTTGATATGAATAAAATAATAGCGTTTGATTGGCTTTCCTTCGAGGCATGGAGATGGCGTATCTATGTTTTGTGGAGATTGTATTAGATAACCATCGAAGTCCAACACTATATATTAATGAACTATAGGATATAAACATCTAAAAACAATGCTACACAGTGGACATGCACTGTCTTACATCACGTGATTTGCAGTGACATGGTGCCCGCGCCATTTGCTCAAAAATTTTCCAGAAATTTCGAAAAATTTACTGACCATTTGTAGGAAAAAATCAATCTATTTTAAAACAAAACGCATTTATTGAAAATCAGTTAATTGACTTCTTAAGTTCGTTCATTTTATCTTTCGGGATATCGTTCTCCTCACGCTTCTCGTTTGCTGCCTTTCGCAACGCATTTGATTTAACGAGAAGACTCATATCGGATTGTGTTTCCGCCTTTCTTGCCAGATCGTCCGCCTCTTTCAGCAACAACAATTATGATCAATTCTGAACAAGAAAATGAAGAAATCGTAATTCGATCAATAGTGTACCTATATGAGCGATGCCTCAACACGATCACATAACACTTTTTTACAATACATATCTAAAGACAAATACTTGGAAATACTCCAAGTAGAGAGCTTTAATAGTCATGTCCGCAAATAACAGTCCTCTCGAATAACGAATTAGTCATATTTTGAGAATAAGAAGAGCCCGGAACTCGAAGATCGCTAATATAAATCACTGAAACTTTACCTTTCGTTATGAAAGCTGAAATACATACATGTAAAACTGGATCAGAAAATATGGTTCTAGTTATCTTCCTGATAATTTAAATTACATTTTTATTTCATTAATATTCTTCATTGTAAAAAATCCCGACGTTTCACAATTTAAACACAGTAGGCCTACCTATAAATTTCCTGACTTTTCCTGACTTTTTACTGACTCCAAGAAATTTACTGACTTTTCCTGACTTTTTACTGACTCCAAGAAATTTACTGACTTTTCCTGACTTTTTACTGACTCCAAGAAATTTACTGACTTTTCCTGACTTTTTACTGACTCCAAGAAATTTACTGACTTTTCCTGACTTTTTACTGACTCCAAGAAATTTACTGACTTTTCCTGACTTTTTACTGACTCCAAGAAATTTACTGACTTTTCCTGACTTTTTACTGACCGCGGGCACCATGAGTGACTGACAATAGTTTTGAGGAGAGTTCCATAATCTTGCGGTGAAGGTTCCAAGGTTAGTTACTGGTACCTGGTCACTGGAGTTTGTGCAGGTCCGCGATTGTTCTAACTTCTCTTTGAATATTAAGTTATTTATGATATAATTTGCAGTACACGGTCTTCAGACAAGAATCTACAATCACATGTTTCAGCCATTTGATTCTTCACAAGATCTAGCAACTTCAGTGCCTTTGTATGTAGCTATAAAACATGGTCATCTTCATCAGAGAATTCCCATGCGAAGACAATGGAATTGATTGAAAAGCTTCAAACTGAATTTCGCAGACTAGAATCAGTCAATACAAAATTGTTTGACAGAAGTCTACCTTTCTTTCTACAGGTTATGATGGATCTGATGATTTACATAAATAATACGAAAGGTGTAGAATATAGGTATATACACTATAGTAGACTATGATGACTTATAGAACTAAGAAGGGTGCATCTAACAGTCATTCATTCATCAAAGTCCGATCTATGATGTTTTCCTTTTATTCCAGGAGTGAGATGCGACCGTTGTATCGATGGATACTTTGGAAAACCTCCGACAAAGCCTTGTCGCCGATGTAAATGTCACGATAACATAGATCCGAATGCAATCGGGAATTGTGATCCGTAAGTATCGTGATATCAAGCCAGAATCCACATTATCCATAACATTCAAGTCTGTTAATGGAATATTTTATTATTGTTCTGCACATTCGTTGTGCAAGAATCTCAACCATGGCATCTAACCGAAGTCATATTAGATTTTCTTGTGACATATGATAGGGATGTTTTTCTATCGCCCCATGTGAGAAAAATGACTCGAAGGTCACGTACAGATCAAGCATCTATAGAAGACATGTTGGCTCTCTACAAAAAGGAGTAAACCTTTTCAGTAATTCTTTAAGTTATAATGGAATCATTTGTCTTTCATAAGAGAGAGCTAATTCCTGATTTTGATTGTAATCCAGCACATGAGACAAAATGATTTGACTGTCTGTCCTTTGAATACCGGGTTGATTGGACGCTACTGGATGATATTCTTGAGCAGCAAGTCTGTGAATACGATGGACATATCCCGGCATTGTGACAACTTTTGTTGGTAGGTTGCACTTCGGGACGCTGCTGCAGAAGGTCCAGGGTTCGAGGTTATCCGCCTGCGAAGCGTCACCATAATGCTAGAAATTGATTACCCTAACCTTGTTGGATTATTATTGATGTCTTATTTCTGACTTACTGAGATGAATTCGTGGATTGGATGGTACAGGGAAAATTAGAGGAGCAGCTAACAGCATGAGCTGCTTTTTTGTTTTATTCATTCCTCGAGCAGCTTCATCGCCAGCGACCATGCACATGTGATATAAAAACATTAAATTTTTCTATCAGCATTTGTGACCACCACGATACCTACTGCGCATCATCAGTCGTGAGTAGGCTCAAACCGACGACGTTGGAGTGGTGGAGGGCGGCATGTGGAGGGCGGATTGCAGCCACTTAATGCCGCATCCGCTATTGAGGCGTTTCATGCAGGCGCTGCTCATTGCACATTTTTAATCAGTAATCAACATGTGTGATTACCCAATGCAATCCGCCCTCCACGTGCCTGCGTTAAAGCAGTGCCTTCCTGGCTAATTCGCGCTGTCAACAGATGGTCTGGTGGCCAAGTGGTCAGAGGGCATCCTTGCACATCCTCTAGCTCCAACGTCGTTGGTTCGAGCCTACTCACGACTGATGATGCGCAACAGGCCAAAACATGTCTCGTGGTGGTCACAACTGCTAAGACTTGATAAATTTATCACTTGCTAAGTTACTTGCTAAAAATATTAAATTTTATTCAGAATGACATGACAAATTTGTGCTTTTTTAATCTAATTGATGGAACATGTTTACACGAACCTCGTAAGCTCATCGACGCAGCCTTATATTTAAAACTCTTAATTTCTCCCCACAGACTGACTGGTGAATGTCTTCGATGTATCGGAAACACCGCCGGTAAAAGCTGCTCAAAGTGCGCCTCAACATTCTATGGAAATGCAACTGCACAGGCTGGAGGTTCCTGCAAGGCTTGTGAATGTCATGATAAAGGCAGTGAAGCACCAGAATGTGATTCTCCGTCCGGACAATGTAAATGCAAAAGTAATGTGGCAGGTAGACGCTGTGATAAGTGCGAGAAAGGCTTTTATGACTTGGACAGTGGCCTTGGGTGCAAACTCTGTCATTGTAGCCTTATTGGAACACTGAGAGAGAACGGCACTGTCATGGATTGTCATATTCAGACGGGACAGTGTCCGTGCAAATTGGGAGTAACTGGCCGACAATGTGATCAATGCGAAGTGGGCTTCTATAACCTCACGAGTGCTGGCTGCTTGCCGTGTGGATGCGATCGTAAAGGCAGTCTGGGAGCGACTTGCAATAGCACCACTGGTCAATGTGAATGCAAGGATAATATTGAAGGTCGGCGATGTGACCAGTGCACCAGATACCGACATGATTTTGCAAAAGGTTGTCCATCATGTCCTCCTTGTTACCATGTGGTTGGAAAAAGCACAGAAAAGCTAGAGAATCAATTTGAGCAACTACAAGCGAAAGTGAAGAGGAAAGTTGGCAATTTCTCGTTATCATCATTAAATTCGATTGTAGAGGAAGTGGAAGATTTGTATGAGGCTGTAAAGTTGGGGAAAACTGGTGCTGCTGGCAAAAAGGAAGTTGGAGAATTGCAAAAGGAAGTGAATGAGATGGACAAATGGAGCGATGTGCAAGCATCAGTCGAAAAGGCAATGGTAAGATTTGTATTTTCGTGATTCTGAAATATTGGTTCATTATCTATCATCATTTCAGTTTCATAGTAATTTCCTTAAAAATTTGTAGTAGATTAAGCGTTAAATTTACGTATATACTCGATGCTCTTTAGTAGGCGTAGACGTTGTGTTTCCTATTTTAAGAGCTGCTTTTATCACAAGCCAGCAGTATGTAGTAGTCAGTCAATCTGGAGATGCCAGTTTGGGTCCTTTCATTGACACCTGTGGGTCAGTGGTCGCCAACCTTTTTTTAACACTGCTCACAGTGTTATGGGACACCACCATCCAAGAAAAAGTCAAACAGGGCAAATAAGCATGATCCATTCAGATATTGTATTCTCAGATATGTCAGATTCAAAAAACACAGAAGCAACTAGTGAGAACTGTGAGCTTGATACTGTTTTGCTAGTTTCTTCTTGTTGAGAAAGCGCCAGTCGAATATCGATCGCCATTCCATCATCTGCCGTCATAGAGAGCGGACGGCAAGAGAACTTCGCTTGTTTTAGTCCGGCAAGCCAGAACGAGCTTCTGCAGGGAACGGGGCCGAAAATGAGACTTCCACATAATGATGTTCACCCTATGCCTGTTACTAATCTGCTCGTATTCCGAATTCTAGCGAGTACTCTTCTTGTTAGACAGGATCAAAGAAAACACTCGGACGCAGATCGCAGTTTTCGGCCAAGTGAAATTTTCTTTGTTTTCGCCTATTACCAATTGATATGGAATGTCTTCAGGTCACTTCCTATGATGTAATTTGCAAATGTGCATGTGTTGCTTTCATGTGTCTGATTGGCAATGTTTACGAGAATGTGGTTAAGTTACTCAAAATGCTTGTGTTTGCCGACATTAAGAGGCTTGCCAAATCTAGATATGTTTGGATTCATAGACATCGATGCACGAACATGATAGTAAATAACCTCAAGATATTCCATGGCAAAAATTGTGACTCTAGGCTAAGTATTTTTCGCTTGATCAGAGAAAACATAGATCATTTTATTTTAACCAAAAACCGCAATCTGCGTCCAATTAGATTAACAGGTGTTTTCTCTGATGATGTCTGACAGGAACAGGAACCAGGTAGAACTCGACAGACGCGCAGATTCATAGTAGGCATAGGGTGAACATTATTCTGTGAAATTCTTATTTTCTGCGTCGTTCCCTGCAGAAACTCGTTCTGGCTGCCGGATTATATGGTGTGCAAGCGGTATTCAGACAATCGATAACGAGTCACGACAACATTTAGCGCTATGGTTACGCACAAGTACTCGGCTGCTGATGTTCTGCCTAGCAAGTCAATCTTTATCCTTTGGCTATAAAAGTGTGATATGACAATTTTCAGAATTCTTTTATCTCAATTGGCAAATGACTTTGTCTCTTCTAACTTTTGTCATGTGTGGCATTGCACACTGTTATATGGTAGAATGCGTCTACTGACTGTCATATGTAGACCAATGACGATAGCGCTATCTTATGTGCCATTCTACCATTGACCAGAGACATGGAGATGATTCTGCAATTGAAAGACCCTTCATTGCGCCCACATGACATTGAAACCCTTGTACCTGACCATGACTTGGGTCTCACACCCGTCGCAAAGTTCCAACAAGTTATCCTGCTTATTAGACTCAGCTGCAGAGATGTCAAAAACAAATGGATCAAAGATGGGACAACAATCAAATGATCCGAGTATGCCTCGATATTTTCTCATTAGAAATTTCATCGAATGAGAAGCTAGAGTTCATCAATTAGTGTCGGGATCACTTTCCGACATTCAATCAAGGAATTGGTCCTTGGTGCTGTAGATTGACATCATGTATCAACTAGTGCTGTTTTCGCAACTAGATTTCATTTTCGAAATCGAAATTATAAAAAGTATAAAAACGTTTTCGAAATCGAAATTATGAAAACATTTTCGAAATCGAAATTATAAAAATTATAAAAGCGTTTTCGTAATCGAAATTGAAATTATGAAAACATTTTCGAAATCGAAATTATAAAAGTTATAAAAGCGTTTTCGAAATCGAAATTATAAAAATTATAAAAGCGTTTTCGAAATCGAAATCAAAATTATAAAAAATTATAATAACGTTTTCGAAATCGTAATCGAAATTATAAAAAATTGTAAAAACGTTTTCGAAGTCGAAATCGAAATTATAAAAATCATCATAAAAACGTTTTCGAAATCGAAATTGAAATTATAGAAATTATAAAAACATTTTCGAAATCGAAATTATAAAAATTATAGAATGAGTTTTCGTAGTCAAAATTTTGATGAAATTTCGATTTCGAAAATGAAATTGGTGCATTTCGAAAACAGCACTACTATCAACTGATAAAATACCGCTAAATATGATATATCATTATCTAATTATTGAAAATAAGTTTTAGATTCATCAAAGTCTTCTCGTTCCTGTCGGCTTCCCGTCGCCCGCTTGAGACCCTCAATCATATTGGCGACCACTGCTGTAGACACGATCAGGCGCGTGACAATTTGAATAATCATTAAAAGTCGATAAACAGAAATCAATTAACTTCCAAAAATGCCTTTCGACAGCGGTTCTAACCGATCATCCGAACATCTGCTCTACCATCATAACTTGCTGTTGAACTTCTTCGTGAATGTTTGATCTTTGGCCCTCGCTGGAATCTAAAGTGTCTGATCTTCAACTCGGTGACTAGTTGATTAGTTTCTGACGATAAATATTTTCAATTTTTGGATTTTATGACTCTTTAATGATTTCAAACTAAAAGTACATGTGCACATAATTAATGAAGACACAATCTTCTTACATTTCTCTTCAATTATTTTCCACAGGATGAGTGTTCGATAGATGGGTCCGCAGAAGAAATTGAAGGTCTTATCAATCAGACGCTTACCACGACATTCGAAACTGAAGATGAGATTAAAAGATTGAAGGCAATTCGAGGAGATGCAAGGAAATCTGCCAATTATAGCAAAGGAATGGAGACTCTTGCAAAAGACAGCAGAGAAATACTGTCAGAGTAAGTCAGAGTGATCGTATTCTTTTTTGCGGGACCTTTTAAGGAAATGTGCAAATAAACGAAGGAAATGTCGGAAAATTTAATTTCTTAAGGAATCCGAGTAACATGAGATAGAAATGCTTGTACATGACTAGTGATGTTTAATTTCTGTAGGTAATTGATTGATGATAATCCCCGATATTGTAATATTCAGCATTTTGTCAGATTTCAATTACAAACTATCGGTATCCCTGGGATTGATTGAAGTGTTTGGATTCATTACAAATGAAATTAAGTTAAGAAATGCTGAGTCAGCTATGTTCGTATATTATTTATATCAACTTGTAATTAATCCCCCTTTCCCTTCTCACCTTGCTGACCTTTGAATCCCACTCTCCCTGGCGCTCAGGGTGGGTCTAGTAGTCTTTCTCTTCCAGAAACGTCTATCCTGGGTCGTATCTTCCATTTGGTTGAGTACCTCCGTATCCTTCGTTATTCGATACTGCCATGTTATGGGCGGTCGTCCTCGCCCTCGTTTTCCTCCCACCGGCCCATTTGGGACTTGCTGGTTGACGTGTTCCGGTGGCCTTTTTCTCACGTGGCCGTACCAATGAAGACGTCGAGTCTGGAGCACTTCATGTCACAAACGCCGGCTTTTCTCCTGATGTCGTCATTGCGTATCCTATTCAACCGAGTTAATCCTTGTGACCATCTGAGCATCTTCATTTCAGTGACTTTCATTTCCTCCGTGTCTTTCCTTCTTACTGCCCAACATCATGCACCATATGTCATTGCCGGTCTTATTACTGTTGTGTATGTCTTGTTCTTCAGCTTCTGTGGCATCCGTTTGTCGTAGATGATGCCTGAAACCTTCTTCCAGTTCCTCCAACCCTCTTGTATCCTATGCTTCACCTCCGTGCTGGAGTAACCGTCTTCCTCGACTACAGACCGCAAGTATTCAAATTTTCTTGCACCTTTGACCCTTGCTCCATCTATTGTCACGTGTTCCCTAGCCATCGCAGTCGAAAGGAACTCAGTTTTCGATCTGCTGACGCACATTCCTCTTCTTTCCAACTTAACCCTCCATGCCTCAAGACGTTGTTGGATCTCTCGTGGAGTGTATCCACAAACAGCGAGATCATCAGCATACAGCACGTCATGTGGGGGGTTGCTCCCAAGCGCCTCTGAAATAGTGTCCATCAAGAGGATGAACAGATGCGGACTTACGGCGGAGCCCTGGTGGAGGCCAACCTTCGCTTGAAATGGACTGGATATTCCATGTTAGTGCCTCAAACGGGATGTTATCTGGTCCATAGCCTCTTCCATTTCCCATTTTCGAAATCTTTTTTGTACTTCTTTTGGGGTAATTTCCTGTACTGGACCTTCAATTGACAGTTATCTATTTATCTCGTCATACGTTCTTTCTTCGTTCAGCAGTTTTTCTAAGTAGTTCTGCCAAACCTTTGAATTCTCCTTCTTAGACTTCATGATCTCGCCTTGCTCGTTTTTCACAAAGAACCCTTCTATTTTATCCTTCGATTTTTGATCTCTGTGTTTTGCAATCTTGAACACAAACTTCTCCCCTTCCCGAGTTCCAAGCTTCTCATACAGTTCATCTGCATCCCATGCTTTTGCTTCCGCTACTTTTCGTTTTGCGTTTCCTTTCTTTCCTTTGCACTCTACGTTGTGGTTGATGGCAGCTGACGGGAGGTTGTTTAATTTCATAGTGAATCTCACTTCCGCTTGTGTCGTCTCCCCGAAAAAAGATAAGCTGCTAAAAATATGTACAGTCTATTTGCTAAAAGTTATGTACAATTCCGAGCTTCGCGAGCCGGCTCGCATTATCAAGGTTTGGCAGGAGTGAGGGCACGTTCAACATCTGGTCATTTCATGTCTTCGGTTGAGTGCTGGTCTTTGTTCTTCAATATGATTGGCTTCTGACAGTCGCGTCTCTATCGGTGATCTGCACCTTTCAATAATCTCTAGCTGGAAGTCTGTGATCGCCAGATGTCCATGATGGTATTATCTTGCGTGCTCTGCCAATGCGCTATCCATGCTGTTATTTGATAGGCTGCGTTTGTGTTCATTATATCGGAAATTGGAAGGTTGACGTCTGACCTATGTGGCTGCCATGACACAACTTGAAAGTAAACCGATATACTAGATGTTTATCAGAGCAGGCAAAACTACACCCCAAACGATCACAGACTTCGCAATTGTCATGTTTACTCTTTTCCTTGCGACTGAGACATTGTTTGAGACTAGAGGCAGGCTGGCTTCCTAATTTTATCGGCAAATCATAATTCTTGATGATTTTATTGATTCTCTTCGTGCAGCTATCATTGATAAATTTCATCGAGAAGAAGACTTTCTCTTTTTCAATGGTTTCCGAATGCCTTTCACCTTTTTAGTGTTGAGGTTCACAATTCGGAAACCATTTTTATCCAGCCTCTTCTTGACTCTTTCCATATCCATAGCTGCCTCTTCGTTTCTCTTGCTCGAGCATCTATTTCTCACATTGTCGATGTAATTATTTACAAAATTAGCTTTTACGTGACGAGGAAGCCAGCTGTCTCTTCTCAAAGTGATGTCAGAGTGACAAGGTTTGGAATACCATCCGTAGTCAATATTGTTTTCAGTTATCCTTATCTGCAGGTCAAGGAAACTCAGGCAAGCACCCCGCTCCGTTATCTCGATAGTAGATTTAGTGCACTCATTGATTGTATTAAAGACTTGCAAAATATTCTGAAACATCCGTTCGTCTCGTTCTACCGGACCGATCAGAATATCGTCGATGTACCTTTTGTAAATGTCGGGGTTAAAACCAAACCGTTGCGACAGGGTATTTAAGGCCATGGATTCCACTTTGTGCATAGTAATAATTGCAAACGCCGGAGCAAAGTGCGCACCCATAGGGCAGCCCTTGATCTGCAGATAGACTCAGTTGTTGTATTTTATTTCGTAATTGTAACAAATAAACGTCATACATCGTCGCAGATCTTCAGCCGTTATGCCTTTGTTGTCTATCCTATGCCAGTTTGTATTAGCAAACTCCATCACAGCCTCTATGCCGTAGCTAATAGGAATACTTGGGTAAAGGCTGACAACATCGCACGAGATGAAACTGTGGTCATCTGTCAGACTCTCTCTTTTATATTCGCTCAGAGTTTCGATCAACTGACTCGCGTTCGTAATATTAGCCGGAACTAGTTTAGCTAGTTGAGTCAAAATTGTACTCGCAAACCAGTCAACCCTCTCCGTTGCGGTACCTCTCACAGAAGCAATAGGTCTCAACGGGTACCTGCTTTCGGTGGATTTGTGGTCTTTTGTGAAAGTGTGGAACGAAGCTGGTTGGCTCCCACACGAAATAAGCTTTTCTACGTCTCGTCGGCAATTGTGAAGATGTTATGTTTCTAATCATTCTATTAGCCTGGGTTTCGATACTTTTCTGTTTGCTCTTATTTAGGAGTTTGTAGGTTGAAGTATCTTGTAGAATACTTTCGTTCCGTTCGATAAACTCACTTTTGTTCGCAATGACCAATTTGTTGGTTTTATCGGACGTAGCTGCAATGAGGTCATTAGACTCAAGGAACTTTTTTGTGTTCCTGATACTCGACTGAGTTTCTCGGTACGACTTCGAGCGCTTAGTAGCAGAAATTTCTTCCTCAACGACTTTGAGAATTTCCGATTTCATCAGATTTAACCTACTCTCCTTCTCGTTAGGCATGCAAGGGGGAAGGTTGACTGTGTTACGCTTAAACGATATTCTAGAAGCGTGAGACGTGATAGCACTCTCGTTGGTATGATGCCACCGTAATTTGTACTTTAAGACATCCAAATCGAGTTTCACTTTGTTGTAAAAATCAGAATTCAAACGCGGCGGCATGCGAAACTTAGGCCCCTTTTCCAGCAAGGCTCCCACTTGATGAGGAATCAGCATTTCAGTTCCGTTCGTAAAGTTATCATTACTCGCAGTAGTGCATAACGTGCTCTCCCTCCTCTCAAGACCAGCAAGAACAAAGACCAGCACTCAACCGAAGACATGAAATGACCAGATGTTGAACGTGCCCTCACTCCTGCCAAACCTTGATAATGCGAGCCGGCTCGCGAAAGCTCGGAATTGTACATAACTTTTAGCAAATAGACTGTACATATTTTTAGCAGCTTATCTTTTTTCGGGGAGACGACACAAGCGGAAGTGAGATTCACTATGAAACTACGTTGTGGTTTTCATCTCGCGTTTGATTCCATTTCTTAAAGGCTTCTTTCTTTTCTTTAAGTGCCGTCTGTACTTCTGACCACCACCAGGTCTCACGGTTAGCAAACTTTCCACCTTTCGTCAGGTCGCATGCCTCTTTCCCGCAATGTCGGAGTACTTCTCCCACCTCATCCCAAGTCTTCACATGCTGCACTTTGGCGCCCGCTAACGCTAGACACTTTCTGCTGCACTCTATTTCATGCAGCCTCCATCACTTTATATTTCTTTCCGCTTTTCTCTTGTTTGGTTTTGCCATGCTTTGATTAATTCCCCTTCCCTGAATTAATCAAAGATGCCTGTCTAACTGTTGGCAGTCATCACGTTGGGGCTAATGTACACGCAACAAATAAACTTAAATTCTCGCAATTACAAGTAATTATCAAAAATACACAATGTATCTGTTCCTCTCCTCAACACCTGTGTTTTATTGACGAATGTAGAGAGTTGATCTCCCTTAACCCACAGATAACATCGCTGCCTCGAGGAGCTGAAGCATCATCCTCCCGGCTGTGACCCTCCAAAACGCCAATGAATCCCGTTGAATTTTGAATTCTATCTGTTCCAAATGTTGATCTCGATCTGAATTCGAGCTGAATTTGCTTCGATCTGAACTTGGAGGATTCGCAGCCTTTCGGATCGCACTATCAGCGAACAATCCCTGCAAGTACTGAAGAGGCCTTGGTTGTTCATTTTTTGATGAATTTATTTAGGAAACCAAGTACAGAAGATGGCAAGTATTTTACTGAGCTTAATATAATACTCACCATCTTCTGTACTTGGTTTCCCAGCTAAATCTATCAAAAAATCCCTGCAGTTGTGGTACCCCTCCAACAGGTGATCGGATTCTCCAGTGTCATGTCATTGGCATGTGTAGTGACCCGGCTGCTGTTGGTTGTGACATGTGATGCTGCTTTCTCTAGGCTGGTCTCTCTACTTGACTTTTCTTCTTCTGTTTGTTCTTTGATATATAACTAACAGCTCCACTATAGACTTGAGAGATGTACAAGAAGGTACGAGAATCCTCATGCGAAGACATGCAGCCTCATCCCTACCCCACGCTCTGAAATATTCCTATTCTATATGCTCAGCTAAGCCACCACCTCCCCATGGTTCTGAACCTATCAAACAAACTGGACGAATATGACTTCAGCTTGGGTTTCAATTCATCGCACGAATATTCAGTTAGGCTTCATAGTTATAAAGTCTATCATGTCATTCTTGCTTCATGATCGGATTTCTAAGTAATGAGTGCGGAAACTGAGATAGTCAGGTCGTGAGTATATGATAGTAGCGCTTTATCACCGCTGTCGAGTGAGAACATGTACTTATCTAGTGTGACAGTCAATCTACTCGAGGCCACTAATTATTTCTCCTGTCATGACCTGGGTGAAGTGTTCTCAAATTACTGTACCATTGAATCGGCATCCTCTTATGATGACGTGCTCTCATGGCACACAGATGTATACAGTCATGGAATTCTTCTCCTCTGGTCTTATCATTGATACTGTCACTTCGAGAGCGTGGAAGTGACAGCTGCTTCAATTTCCAGAATCACGTGTTTGAAATTGACAAGGGATCGACGCAGTTCTCGGTGGTTCTAGGGTTAGTGACATGGTCTGGCAATCAGGAGGAAGGGGGTTCCAATCTAACCACAAACGACAAGGTCAGTGATCACCATTGGTGTCACAGTCATTGGTGACAGAGGTTTAAAAAATTAATTGCAATTAATTTTGGCTGAGCATTCAATGAATGTTAATTTGAATAATGTCAATCAATTAATTGCAAAATGATAACAGTTATAAAATAATTTTGTTTAGTGAAATGAGAAAATAATTTTCTCACAAACGACTCCAGAGGCGATAGAGCGGATGATCGATGCGTTATCAAGTTTTTAAAATAGGAAAACGTCGCAAAACTCAAAAATGAATTGATTATTTAATCTCTACCGGTTTCAATTGGCAACAAGATGACATCAAACTTACATGCTATGACTCTCTTATAACATCGAAGCTGCTAAAACAACAAGCACATCATCAAACATCATTTATGGTATAAGTTTTCGGAATTGTAATTTTTATATGTAGGAGAAATCCAAGGAACTTTGAGAGACAGAATGACAGAATATTGATTTGACATCCGCCATGGAGATGAAGAAAGGGTGGTTTCTCATCATTGCATAGAACATCAACAGAAGAATATTTAAGGGTGACAATACTGAAAGAAATAAAAGGGAATGATCAACAACGAAAGGTGGAGGAACTGAAATTCATTAGCCAGCTAATGACTAACTGGCCTCATGGCCTTAATATGCAGCATGTGCTAACAGAGGTCAACGATCGATGAACCTAAATCTTCTACATCCCTGTGACTTTTGCCATTTCTATTTTTTGATATGAATATCTTGTATTAGGTAGTCTATGCGTGTATATAATGGAATTTATTAAACTGTTTGTCGCTCGAAATTGTGGGGACTTGATATCTTCTCATTTCCTCATTTTGTATTTCTTCTGATGAAGATTGGTCAATATCTGTCATCTTGTTGCCAGTTGATTGAAACCGGTAGAGATTCAATTATCAATTCATTTTTGATTTTTGCGACGTTTTCCTATTTTAAAAAGAAAGCAATAAAACAATTGAAAGTATTTATCATCCAATCATATGCATAGACTAATTCTTCATTTTGAATGTTTGCTTTGGCATATCACTTTAGTGAATTAGACTACGTGGGTCGACATACATTACAGGTCACATAATAAGTGACTTGAGTAGAAGTGAAATACAAATAACTGTATTCTTAATTGGATGTGAACATTGATGGAGTTCAGCACATACTTGAATTCATGCATCATCATCATAGTGATAATTAATTACTCAGTCAACAATGAATACCTGGATAGCAGAACATAAAGTGGAGTTTAAAAGTTAATCATAAAGGTATTGTAACATAGAGATGTCAAATAGGTTACGCACCAATTATAGTTCCTGACTAAAATCCTAAAAGCTATCATTTTGTAAATAAGATCTGCTAAGTAAGCGAAGTATAAAGCACTGCAGGTGCAATGTTTGTCGTTCGAGGGTAGTGGTGACCGTCGGCATTGTAACTATATCAGTCAATGAAGTACACGTATCTTCCCCATTACGGATCAGGCAATCAATGAATTGTAATGATTGACTGACACCAAGCAATCAATACTAGTTTTCGATAGCCCTGATTAATGATGACCAGAGCTGGAGAACTATCTCTTCTACTTCACAGCCGTCTCCAATCAGTCGAGCTTTTTAAGCCCGACGGTCGAAATAGAGAATGAGACAGATGAAGTTCTCTTTTCAGATCATTAAAATGTCTGGACGCGGCAAAAAGGGTGAAGGTCTCGAGAACGACGCTAAGCGTTAGGGTTTGCAGCAGTGTTGCGATTCGCGCGTGTTTACACGCGCGCGCGTTTTTTTTTGACACTGCGCGTGTAAGCGTGTTTTTTTCCATTTTTATCCATTTTGCGCGTTTTTTTAAGTTCTCGACTTCTATTTTTAATTTTTGATAATAGAAAACTTTGGTTGCTATTTCCAAATGAAAAAAATATTCATTGTTGAATTCTCACTTCTCAGCTTCTCTGAGCTTGTCTTTTCTTTCATTGAGGGACCTAATAAATTAACCGGTTTAGTTGGAGAAAATGTATAATCAAAGCATAGTATATGTCATGCAGCGAAGTATAAGAGAGAAAGTGTCAAAATTCTAAAATATCAAAATCAAGATATCAAAATTTCAAATTACATGCAGTTTCTAGATAAGCCACATGTATAGCCTATCAAAGATCATTTAGGTTCATTAACATCTCACTCAATGGATAGCCTATAGGCCCACTGCTCGTATGCATCTACCACTTAAGGCACGTGTGTATTTGACTTGTCCTGAAAAATACCAAAGCTCTTACTATCTGATCTGCAAATTTAAGCTTTGTAAAAATTCGTTTCATCAAATATAAGCGATCATAGTTGCCATTTTGGCTTATTTGTAAGGAAATACAGGTACGCGTTTTTTTTACCTTGCGCGTTTTTTTACCCTACGCCAAGAATCGCAACACTGGTTTGCAGCCCGTATGAAAATCAAACCCGGGCTAGCCTAGGCCATACCGGGCTGAAATCCACGAACTCATCAATGAATGTCCACTTAACAGTCGCGAACAATGGATGATATTCAAAATCTTCTAGATATGCAACAAAGTGTGTGACCTTACTTATCTTAATTCCTTTTCTTTGCAGACAAATGGAGAAAGTTTCAGAAATTCGTGAGAGCTACCAAAAGATTAACGGGACACTTTCCGCATTGAATTCTAACATTTCTGCGATCAAAACTACATTGAAGAAGGCTGAACAAGAAATTGAAGCCGCCAGTAAACGGTGAGGAGGAAGCCCTTGTTTCATATAATCGGAATCAACTTTAAAGTTCCTTTCATAACTGAAACAGGGAGCCTTTGCATTCGAAAGTTTCCGGTTCCCTAGAAAGAAGACAAACTAGAGTAGATTTACCGCTGATACCCTTGAAGACGGGTGAATACGCGAAACGTTGGGTTGTACATATGTTTTTACCTTTAACTTTTTAACTTAACGCGAAAAATAAAAAGGGAGAGAAAACTTCAAGAATTAAACAATAACTGCGAAAGCAGCTGAAAAACAAACATTCTATTTGCATGCAGAAGGGCATAGGATATCTATTGATGCGATATTTAAAGATACGCTATTTATTGCAAGATCGACCACCGAAGGCGTTGGACGCCGAAAACTGATTCAGGTGCTTTTAACTTACATTTTCCGAAAATATCTACAAAAGTGATTACTATTACACGCACAATTTCATCTGCGAATTCAGTGTTTGGTGTGGTTATGGAATGACATAATCAATATAATTAATTATCATAATATTATGCTAAATTATATTCGAATTTTTTGTGAGCTACTTATCAGTTCGTGCAGCAACAGTAGAAATGATTGTTGGTAATGCTGTAACAGTAGCTTTAAGTTGTCCATGCTTACCTGCCATTTGGGACAAAACTGATTGCTTTTAATTCATTACCACGCGGAAGCTATGTAGGGCTCTTTCAAAACCTGGTTCAACCAATGATAAATTGCATTTTTAAACCTTCGGATTGGAAAACGTCAGGACTCATCATGACTGCTTCAATGAATCATTCAAATCTCTTAGAAGTTTATCTTATGCACTGGTGCAGTAAATGGTGAAGTCCAACCCGTACTACGCGATGCCATGGTCCCACGGGGAGGTCCTCCCGTTAGATCTTGTAAAGCTACAGAGCTTAAAAACCTTCAAGCATTTTAAGAGGTTGGTGTGGTTAACAGACCGATAGGGGTAAGGTACAGCCCCCTGAGAATCGCTAATTCAGTCAAAAAAATGAAATACGGATTTCATTTCGACGGGGTAATGCGGAAGGTTCTCCCAAATAGATCTCTCGAAAAAGCTGTCTCACGAATAACGTGACTTATCACCTTCAGATGGCTTTCAATACATCACCTCGCATGTTATGCTATCTTCCTCGGTCTTCTCATGTCGAGGTGAACTGGCCATCTGCCCGCTGTCGTATTGACTAAAAATGTTGCCAAGCATCTGCATCAAGTGGCTCAGTCCTACTTGCCAGATCGTTGGTTTATTTTCGATTGAGCTTGCTACTGTGACGATATTTTGCTACCTTAGGATAATTTTTGTTTGGTGTTTTGAGCGGTTATACTTTGATTTTGTTGAAATTCGATAATTTTGCCTCTCAGTATAAACTTATATATTATTTCATACTACTAATCTCTTCTAATTTAGTAGCTAAATTAAATATGACATATGTGACAAATAATTGCATCAGAATGCACTTGTGTCATGCGTCCACTGAAATTGTGGCTGCCTATACTGTGTGATTATTAACGCATGCATTCTTGTAGGTGGGCCAGGGTGGACCCGATATTTTCGAGCTGAAACAGTTTAGGAAAGAGTCAATAAATTATGGTTGAACGTGAGGAAACATTTTGATGCAAAGTGTGCTCAAAGTGTGGATCTTGTGCAAGAATTCTAGTTGAGTTCTTCGCGAATCATTCCAGTCAAAACCAGCCACTTGTCGTGATGCAAAACAAAACGGTAAAACAGCACAAATTCCTTCAAACATAGCCTAAATAAAAACACATTATTTTGCTGGTAGTACTTAGTATGACTTATACGAGCTACGTGGCTCGTAGCTCAGTTGGTTAGAGCACAGGTCTAGTTAACCTTGGTCGTAGGTTCGTATCCTACCAGCCGCACATCTTTTGCATGGCAATCTGATCTATCGTGTATTTAATCTCATTGTTGTTAATTATCAAAACGGTTCAACTTGAACTGAATCGAACGCCGTTGATTTTCTTGCTTTGCAGCACACGATCAAGAACGTTCATCCGACGCTTGAACACTCAAGCAACAGCAATCGACAACATGCACACAATAGAGATTAACGCAAAGACACACGCTCACACAGACATTCATGCAGGACAAAAGAATCGAGAACAATTAACAATAACACAATTTACAATTTATTAAAAGTATCTATGGGATTGACTGAATACGTTCTAGGTATTCGTACAACTGGAAATTGGTCGAACCGAGTTTACTGAAAAGTTTATCGTGGATTGGCTGTTATAACTGAAAGTGTATTTCCATTCTGGTATCTAATCTACATGCACATGTCTAGGACCTAAATTGTCATATTCTGTGAACCATTTATACTTATTTCTCTGATGCAGGTTCGACGAAGTTCCGAAGGATTTCTCAAGAATCGAAAGTATTGTGAGGAACATCAGTAACATCAAAGAGAAAGCTAGTGAACTGCTCTCCAAAGCAGAACGTAAATTGTCAATGGGAAAACTTGAAATGAAGAAAGAAGATCTCATGTTGAGTCTAAAAAAAGTAAGAAACATAAAAGTAAAAAAAATACGTTGCAGATTTTTCTCTGCAATATGTGTTGGTGCTAAAGCATTCAAGAGACTTCTCCTGATCTGTTCCTCAGAGAGTCAGTAATATGAAGGCTTTCTTGTTTAATATTCGTACGAGGATGTTCTTGGTTTTAATGTTGTCGCATTTTTCAGTAGTTTTATTTCTATATTTGCCCTTGATGCATGACAGTTTGATGCCATGAACCGGCCCCATATCAGTTTCTTCACTTTCCATTTCTTTAGGTATCGTCTTCATTCAGCATTTCTGTTATTGAACTCCCTAAGTACTCTGATGTAAGTTATGCATCTTTTTCAATACTTTGAATCACTTAGATACTTAGATGTAATGGAACAATTCAAGGAGCTTTTATATATTTCTATACTACTTTCTAACTTAATAGTAAACTAGAATTCAATTCATATGATGACAGTTCTCTCTCCATCGGTCGAAAATTCGATTTTAATAATTAGAATGCCCAGTGACGTATCATCTTTGGTTTTGATACATGGATATTCAAATTTATCTTTTTTTCTATTTCTTCATATTTGCCTTCATCTGCTAATGGAATGCACTTTTGGTGCATGTGACTGTCCTCTTCTCTTAATCTACAAAAAACCGAAAAAAGTCATGCTTCACGCAATGTTAAAAGGATCAAATGCGTGTCTCATTTTTATCCTTGAATACTTAATAGTTTCAATTATTTTTGCCTCTAAGGTAATAAAGTTATGAAGAATGAGGTAATGAAGCTTCAAATGAAAAATGTGTATTTTGGATTAGTCAAGCCTCATGGCGCGAAGTGAAAGAATTTTCAGATTTTGCGAATTAATGAAGCAACCAAGGCTTGTCTCAAAACTGTCTCACAATTCTGGTCAGCTTTTATTTCAGTTTTCACATTTCCTTGCACTTGCTTGTGTATCATTATTCTTCATTTTACAGAGTGAAGAGTTACTGGCTGAAGCGAAGTTCTTCCTGATAGCTAATGAAGTGGGAACGCCAAAATTGAATGAGACATTGTCGTCCGCACAACAACGCTACAACACTGCCGAAGCTCGTGCAAAGAAACGCTTTCAGTCATTGAATCACACGAAAAATGTGGCTTTGAAACTGAGGAAAGAATATGATGAACTTGATGAAAGAGTGCATCAATTGGTGAAAGCTCTGACAAGTAAGGAGATATATTAACTTGCTCTCCTTGTTCATTCAAAATAATCCTTCTTTTTGAAAAAGAATGTTAACAAAAAATAGTGACATATTTAGTCTCATTCCCTCTCCTTCAATGCTTCAATGTCCGAAAAAGTGTTTTGACGTAATAGATCTGACGCTTTTCATTGGAACAAGCGGAAGAACGGATAGCGTTTGCAACTCGCAGTCAGTCAAATGTTTGTGTGATCAATACAGAGAAGTTTGTCATTATTACGGATTGTATTTGTACATTTTGAGAAATTGTTTCATAACAAAAAATAGTGTTACCAATTTCCTATTTCTTATGACAATTGTCTTCTAACATAGAAGGTACCTCAGGAAATCGTATAATTTGAAAAAGAATGTTAACAAAAAATAGTGACACATTTAGTCTCATTCCCCCTCCTTCAATGCTTCAATGTCCGAAAAAGTGTTTTGACGTAATAGATATGACGCTTTTCATTGGAACAAGCGGAAGAACGGATAGCGTTTGCAACTCGCAGTCAGTCAAATGTTTGTGTGATCAATACAGAGAAGTTTGTCATTATTACGGATTGTATTTGTACATTTTGAGAAATTGTTTCATAACAAAAAATAGTGTTACCAATTTCCTATTTCTTATGACAATTGTCTTCTAACATAGAAGGTACCTCAGGAAATCGTATAATTTCTATGAAAAATATTTTTCTTCTCAATTTTTCGGCAGTTGAGATAATGCACAGAAAAAAATTCTTATAGTGACATTAAGACTGATTCAATTGACTTTAAGACAGTGGAAGCCTGACATTCATGTAACTGCTAGAAACATTTAACTTGGAAGCTCTTGATTAGAAGGATTCACTTTGCTCGGATTTAATTCACTTTTTAACGGTAACCCTCCAAGCGCAGATTTGAACTCTTCGACGTTGAAGAAG
Organism: Prostheceraeus crozeri; assembly: GCA_907163375.1. Lineage (NCBI taxonomy): Eukaryota > Metazoa > Platyhelminthes > Polycladida > Euryleptidae > Prostheceraeus > Prostheceraeus crozeri. The sequence continues at coordinate 42,196 of CAJQUW010009650.1, forward strand.
TTATGGCTGCTAAAGGAATCATCATTCGACGAAATCCGACAAAGTGACCAGGACGCATGTGCACACTTGAAAACAGCATTACGCCATGCTACAGTTGCTTGGATGCGCAGCAGCTAAAGAAAACTAAAGAATGGCGAATTCTAGACTAGCTGACAAGTCTTCTGATTGCAGTGCAGTGCCAGCACCTTGCCATTGTATTTCATAATGATTCTCGAATATTCTCATTTCTTTGTAAATGTAGAATCTTTTTGACAAATTGTGTATTTACAACACACCGACTTGCTACAGGAATCAATCACTAGCAGGTTTCATTAATTTGATTCTTCTTAAGGTGTAGCAGCATCGGTGCCATCATTTATTCTTCATATAGTTCTAATAACTTCAAAGAAATGCGAAAAGTCGGATTTCTACAATTTTCCAATTTCACTTTCCTCTTCAATTTTCACTGCCGTATGTGCTAGTAGAACTGTCATAGTAACCAGCTGTTGCTTAAGTCCCTCATGTAATAAGTGTGGATCTTTTGCTTCTGGTGGTGTATTGCAAATTGCATATATTTCATGAGAATAATTCTATTTCAAAATGAAGTGAGAACTGCTGCAAATTATTAAAAAATATATTGACAGGCAACCTTTGGGGATTGTGTGACTTCGGCGAATTACTGCTTTCATTGTGCAAGCAAGGTTACACAATTTAGATTCGTAAACTGTGAAATCTTGGATTACTAAAACAGCGTGCTAGGAGTGGGATTCGAACCCACGAGGACTCTTGTCCATTGGAACTTAAGTCCAACGCCTTAACCGCTCGGCCATCCTAGCAGTTGTTGCCGGGAGTCTTCTAATCCTATGCAATAACAAAGTGCAGATATTCTCTTTCTTTCCTGTCAATATTATGTTTCCCTAGCTCTACCGTCGAACAATTGCTAATCCAATAAACTGAATGATTTATGCAATCCAACTCTGAGGCTGAATAATATCCGATATATCAGACTACTAGCCGTCTTCATCTACAGACAAAAAAATGAACTAAGCTTATTTCAACTTCCGACAATTTCATCTTTCAACTTTGAAATCTACGGGCTTGACCTGTGCCTGATATTGTTTGGGAAACACAGAATTCCGTTAAGACTTGTAAAATTTATGAGTTACAATTTTACCTTCCTACTTTGGAGCGATATGTGTATATTCCAATTGTGTATTTGACCTAGTTTTTTGGCATGCGCTTAATCATGTTACATTGAAGTGTGCTTGAACTTTACTTTGTAATTGACTGTATAGAAGATATTGAGGTGCGCACGAATGACATACAAAATTTAGAATTCGTACTTAAGTAAGTGTTTAAAATAGAATCACACTGTAACTGACGTGTTCCTAAGATCATAATCGGACCAGTACTTGCTGTGTAATGAATAAATAAATGAATTCTTTTGCACATACTGTCCGCGCGACCTGGAAAACCTACCTGAAAAAAACCGGGAAAGTTGATAATCTGACATAGAAAACCTGAAAATGTGAAGCTGACCTGGAAAAACCTTGAAAAATGAAAATGATTTTGATATAATGTACCTTTTTCCATAACTGTTGTCAAACTTTGCATACCTGATGTCAATTTTTCATTCACGCAATGTCAATCAAGGAAATAGAGGAATCAATCTGACCACAAGCTGTATTGCAATGTATTCTAACCATATCATCGTTAAATTTGTTTTCCGATTTCTTTTTAGAAATAAATAACTTTTGACATTTGAATACATTGAATTGAAAATGTCTCTATCAATTGTTCCATAGTTGATGGGAAAATTTGCATAATTGATGTCAATGTGCAGATATCTACAGGTGCATGAAAAAAATTTGAATTTAATTATCATTAAATACTCATCTTTCAAGGTGAAAAGGCCCTGATTAATCATGTTGTTTGATATGATGTTAGAAAGAATCAGGAATGTTTTTATGTTAAACAATTATAATTGTATACAAAATGTTTCGGTCAGCAACCACAGACCATCTTCAGGTAAAAAAAGAGGTAAAAGGCCTTACCTGAAGATTGTCTGTGGTTGCTGACCGAAACATTTTGTATACAATTATAATCGTTTAACATAAAAACATTCCTGATTCTTTCTAACATCATATCAAGCTGATCTTTCACTAGTGAAGTTTCCCCAATATTGGAGGATGAGGACATTGTGATTATTCAAGACAGTGCCCCAAACATAAAGATGTGCCACATTTTTATAATGGCCATGCCGTATTCTCTCTTCCGCGATATTCACCGTTCCTGAATATCACTGAAGATGCCAAATCTTGCCTCAAAAGTGAAGTAAAACGTCAACTTTCATCTCTGGACGTCCAAAGATCAATTTCAAGCTACGAAATGACACGACAGCAGGACATTACACTTCCAGAGACTTCGTCTAAACATTCTGAAAAATATAGTTAAAAATAATTTCCATGTTATCATTCAGGGAAAATGTTCTTTTGGCACATGGTTCGCACATTCACTGATATGCAAGGGCCGATGTCGTGAATACGAAGATATTTTGAGTTAAATTATGTTTCTCTTGCATTCTTGAATACAATAGATTCTTTTTTGAAATGTTGCCTTCTTGTGTAAGACATGTAGCACTATCTGACGAATAGGTCCATATATAAAGTGCCTTGATTTGCTTAAGGATCCCTTAAATTCGCAATTTTTTATGGACAATGACTGTAGGCAGAGAAAATACATGTAGGGCTATTCTTGATGAAGCAATACTAGCAACTGTCTACTTGGAAGCATGCAAAAAAAACATTAAAATTGTAAAAATGATGTAAAAGATTCTTAATAAGTTGAGATAATAAAAAAAATGATTCTGTATATTATGCAGAAATGTGAAAATTTTGGGGTTAGCTAGCATTACATTCGCAAGAATAACAAAAATGTGTGATCGTGTAAAGCTAGCCATTGATGTTATTGGTAAGAAATGACACTAGATATCCGCACACTGACATCAAGTATGCAAATTTTGCCATCAACTATGGAACAATTGATAGAGATATTCTGAATTCAATGTATTCAAATGTAAAATGTGTTTATTTCTAATAAGACATTAGAAAACAAAATAACAACGTTGTGTATAGAATACATTGCAATACAGCTTGTTGTCAGATTGATTCTTTTATTTCGTTGATTGACATTGCGTGAATGAAAGATTGACATCAGGTATGCAAATTTTGACAACAGCTATGGAAAAAAGTATATTAGTAACTGTTTGGCTTAAGTAGCTCTGTTATCTTCATCGACTGTTTTTAGACAACAGAGTTTTCATTATTTCTCTGGATGATAACTCAATTAATTGATACGATCATTCATCATTCATGAATTCTATGTTGCGCCTCATTAACACAAAAACTTGCATTTTGCATTGGAGATATTTCATTAATTTGTCAGCAATAATCAAGGTTGGCGTCCCCATGCTACCCATAGGTTTTTTCAAATTTTTGCGGAATTATGAAAATATAGGTAAATAGTGTTCATTTCTAGCCATCGTTCATGAAAGGATTTATTTTTGTCAAATCGGCGTTGAACATAGGACGAGCAACACAAAGAACTTGTGACTTTCACAGAAAAAAATCATTGTTGTTACTCCAGTGTATACAGAATACGAATACTTGAGTAATTCGCCGAGGCATGCATGAAAATACTGATGAGATAATAAATGTCAAAGCGCGCCTCATGAAACAGTAGATAGATGTATTGCAGAACAAATTCAACTGGTGTGATTAAAATGTGAAAACTGTATATTGCCTTAAAATTAGACCAAACACAAATATTGCGATCATGGTCATTGCATCATGATATGGTGCAATTTTCATGGAAATCGTCACACTTCTTCATGGTGACTGAGAAATGACGACTTTGTGTCAAATTTAACATACTTGTGGAACGCCTGTCACAAACACAATTGAGTAATTGAATCATTCGAAAGTTTCCTCAAAAAACTTCATATTTGTCCATTGCATTTTGCTTTAGTGCCATAGTACGATATAGTACATTGAATTTACATTTCTTCAAACGAGTTTCGGTCCGTTGACCATATAAGCTTACTTAGTTGACACCAAGGATGTGGAGCGGTACAATTTTACCGCTCCGCTCCACTTAAACTAAATCCTATTAATTTACCATACCATAGATAAAACGATTTCCTTGAACTTTTTAGGTTGTTTGACTACTGTAAATTATGACTGACTTCCACTCTGATAATATGCTTAACTGCAAAATATTAGCCTTATGCTTGTCGAATTTTAAATACGAATTATGGCCGATAATCATGAATGATTTTAAATAAATAATGATTATAATTGAACAATACTTCGAAAGCGGATTACACATTATCATTAATAGCGATTCTACACTTATCATGTGATAATAACTTAGTGACTCACCTTAAGAGTAACCGCAAATATGTGCGACAATCAGAAAATTCATTCTGTTGCATCCTCATACTAGGTAGCAATACAATGCTATCAGGTAACGATGCTCGCTCATAATGATATAAGCATGAATAATAATTAATAAATTGTAGTTTTCTGTAGGCAGAATTTTTCTTGTATTTTTGAAATGATAATTTTGTATCAGAAAAATTTGATAAATTTTATAAGAATAATTTTGTATAAGATGCAAGGAACGATACATCGGTACTCGGTAGTACGATAAGAACTTTGCATTGAAGAATTAATGAACATCTGAAAAACAAGACTTTATCCATCTATAACATCTCATCACATGTCAAATAACCTAGCAAACTATATCTGTGTCAATCATTCATTAACCTAACATTCCGTGAGCCAATGCACACTAAAAATTTGAACCCATCCATAGGAACGAATATGAACTGTCGGACTTCCATTTTTTTACTTTCAGATTTCTTTCAATTTTAAATCATATCTTTATTGGCTTTCTTATTAACGGTTTATACAACCCTTCCACTTACTGTATAACTTGAGAATGGAGTCTTATCTCCGAATAATGTTGAAAAAATAAATAATAGACTAATATCTTACGAAAAATAGTGTAATAATAATAATGTAAAAAATCATTAATTATGATAAAACTTTGTTGACTTTGTCAACATCAGGTTCTCTCCCACTCCACTCCGCTCCAGTCAAAATTTTCTTTACCGCTCCGCTGCAGTCAAAATTTTCTTTACTACCGCTCCGCTCCAAATTTACTCCCACTCCGCTCCGCTCCGCTCCAAAACCCGCTCCGCTCCACATCACTGGTTGACACTTGCTTTTTAAACCTCAAAACAGTCATCTACCGAGATGTCAATACTGACACAATTGGATGAGTATATGTATGCCTACTGTATATGCGGATGCACTCAAACAGACCTGTGAGATTGAAATCGGATCCGGAGCCTTCAAAAAAAGGTGGGTTTGCAACCCTGCTTTTGTATCCCATCCTTGAAAAACCCATAAAACCCTTCCTATTTTACCCATGGGATGGGTTTTTCAAAGGTGGTGGGTTTTTGCCAACCCTGGCAATAATGAATTCTATAATTTTGCAAAACACTGATATCAAGGTTACCGGTCGATAATAAACTAGAAATCATGAGTCGCTTTTTTAAACACAGGAGCAACTAATCCAAGTTCCCATATTCTGTGGATTTTGCCAGATTTCACTGAGCATTCAAATAGAATCTGCAGAGGCAGTGCCAATTCAAAGCCAATATTGCGAAGAAATGTGAATGAAGACAAGGTCAAAGATGCTCACACTGTCAGAAGGATAGACAATTGAGATAAGTTCGATTGAACACATTTTTGCAGAAAAAGGGAATGCTGAGGATTGCCAAACGATGATGGAATAGACCAATTGATAAACAGAAAATTGAAGTCAGCAACGAACACTGATGCAGCATTCTTTGTTCACATTCTGAATTCAAGGATATTGCATAACTCCTGTGTCAGACCAAAATCGTGAGTAAAAGATGAGGGGGAGGAGTATTCATTGAATATATAATATTTTTTCATTACACATAAATTGCAGTGGCTTCAAGATTCATAATATTTGATGTAAGCATCACAGCACAACAATTCAAGTAGTTTTTTGCAATTATCGCAGACCTTCCTCCATGTGACGAACGATCGTTGCGAAGACCTGTATGCAGAGTTTTGAATCAACAAGGAGAAGATCTCGAACTCATTGTTGATTCCATGTTTCAGTCATACATTCAGATCATACATTTCAGAGTCGCTCAATTCACTCAATTTGTTGCTGATTGAACTAACTTAAAAAACTATGCACTTGATAACTGCATTATATTTTAACTCGGTCGCAGTAAATGGGCTGCGAGCAGGAACGTGTCCAGGTACAGTGATGGGAAAAGGAGTGCCATTTAGACATTAGAAATCCATAAGTCAGAATCATGATGGATGGATTTCAAATAAAAAGCAAGCTATTGCATGAAACTGCAGATGCATTCCACAGATTCCACTTTTTATATTTCACTCTCATAATTCTCTCCATAGAAATGTCGTCTCATCTTGAAAATAATTGTCAAATGTATAATTTAGAGATTAGGCCTACAGTGTACAATTAACTGTGTAAATAATGCATGAAATAGGCCACAGGCTAGTACATTGGCAGACCGTGATCCATGTCCCCTTGATTTGCAGAGACCGACGGGAAGAGAAGAAAGATGGAAGAGAAGGCGAAAGAAGCATCTGCGGGTATACCAACGATACGCAGCGAAACGAACTTGAACAGCAAGAAGATCGAGGAAGCTCAGAGTCAGCTATCAAGTGTTGCCGGAGTAGTGGAAGCAACGAAGAAGAGTACTGATAATTTGACAAGAATAGCGGCGACGGTCGGAAAGGAAGCTGAGGAACAGAAAACTGAAGCCTTAGCAATGTACGGACGCGGAGAAGATCTGAAAAATGCCTCTAAACAAAGGAAGGAACGTGCTGAGTCCATAGACTATACAAACGAAGAGAAGAAAGTGAAAGCAGTGGAGCAAAGAAATGATGACTTAGCCAACAAAGCGAGCCTTGATAGCAACAAAGTGAAAGATGAGAAAGAGAGACTGGAATCTTCCATCAATGAGTTAGCCAAGCTACAGGAAACTCTCGGTATGTATTGCAACCTCTTCCTTTAGAATTTGTGAAATTGTCAGCATTTGACAAAGCAATTCTCATTTACACGAGTGAACCGTTCACTGCTTATGCAAAGGAAGGTTTGGGGATCAGCATCTGAAGAGGAAAAAGCAATGAAAATGAACGAAATAAAGCAATTCTCTGAGCTTTGTTTTTACAGTCACAAAACTCAATCGAGCCTAAACGCGAGTACAGCTCCATTGGTAATTCACAAATCTGCTGTAATAAATGTTCATCAATGACCGTACACAACATTGAAATCAAATTTGTATGGCATTTTGGCCAGGAAGTGCTAAACTCAATGTCCAGATCAGAAATAAGCATATTCCTATTTCGGAAATCGAGATATGTTATTGACTCCAGGGGCCGTATTAATAGAGATAGCACTAGCCTAGCACTACCCTAGCTCTACCCTAGTGCTAGCCTAGAAGCAACTTCCGCATTAATAAAGGTAGCAAAAGGGTAGCGTTAGGGTAGCACTATGTCTGAGACATGGCGCTAGGCTGTCGTATTAATAAAGATAGTAACTATCCTAGTGCTAGCCTAGCACTACCCTAGCACAATGTCCAAAATCTGGCAAATTCCCTAGCAAGGTCGAGACACTCTACATTTCACTCTATTGTGTAGAACGCTAAACACAGCAAGCCAAGGACGTCATCATATTCATTTACTGTAAAGAATGTATTCTTTTTTCATAACTTGCAAAATTAGCTCATTCTGATGTCATATTGAAGATCGGGAGATGATGCCGATTAAAATGAGCCCCATTTCATGTATTAAACTACAGATTGTTTCATAAAAAATGGATCACCCTTAAACATCGCCTTAACATCAACTTTAGCTAACTCCGTCAAACTTGAACGAATTTCTCTGAAATTTGGAAGATATGTCAGTTGTGCTTACTAATATCATTGTTGGAAATTTCAAGCATGAATATTGAGTTGTTTTCCTGTTATAGATAAAAAAGTAGTAGATAATTTGATCTTCATTTAACAATGTTACACAAAATCATACCTCACTCTTATAAAATTACATTTGTTTCCTTTGTTATGTAATATGTTGTTCTACAAGCCAAAAGCTATCAAGCAAAACAAAAATAAAGAGAATCGGTCAATCAGAGCCAGTATAGCACCATTATTCATCAACAATAATGTAACTGCTACATGTGATTAACTGGACTTCATGTTCCATAGCTTCCTGACTTCGTTGCGGTGGTGTTGGCAGCACTCCTGATTGCTTTCAGCTAGAAATCTATCTCTTACCGGTTGAAAACAATACAAAGCACAAATGAACAATAACGAAATCGCATTCACAAAAGGCAAAGTGTTAGCTGGCATTTGGACCAATGGCCGCTCTGATCTTCACATACAGCAAGGAACCATGAATTGTGAACGCTATGTGAATGTTTTACGAATGAACATTGGCCAAATGACAGATCAACTTGGTTATTTATGGATGATAATGCTACGTGTTACAGGAGTAGTAGAGTCAACTTATGCAAGTCTCAATTAGGGCTTAGGACATTATCTTGGCCAGCTCGTTCTCCTGATCTGAATCGCATAGAAAATGTATGGAGTATTCTAAAACGTAACGTTCGTCGTTCACTGCTACCTACAGATGGCGTATCACAACTTACGTCACTGTTAAAAAGAGAGTGGAGAAAGTTAGATCAGTCAAAAATCAACGATATCATCGAATCAATGCCTAGACGAATTGGCAATGTCATTAACAATAAGGGTAGGGCCACAAAATATTATCTTCTTAAGAACCGTTACTGTATCATAGCTTATCAGATTATATAAGGACATTTAAATATATTAGGGACATGAAATAACATAAAAAATGCTTTCTGTATCATACTTATGTTTTATTTAGTCAAATTTTAGGATGATCCACTTTTTATGAAACGGACTGTATTTAGCAATCGTTCATTAGCAAGGCAGTCATCATTTTGATGTTTTATCTTCTCTGAATGATAAATTGATAAGTGTCAACAGGCGGGAATGAAGGAAACTGCTTTGATCTCCGACATTCACACTTGTATTGTTAACACTGAACGCGCGCGCTTCAACATATTTTCACTCGGAATGTGCGTCGAATTGCCAGATTTCTATGACTCGATTGCCGGGCGTGAGAGCAGGTGGTGAATGCAGCTGCGCGCTGAATCGGCACGTCAATGAAACTTGATCTAGCATTAACTGGCGCCAGAGTTGACGCTAGGCTTTCTCTATTAATACGGAACTCAAGTTGCTACTACCCCTAGTAGCAACTTGCCTAGCACTACCCCAGGAAATGCTATAGCAAATGCTAGCTTTGTTAATACGGCCCCTGGTGCCTAAAACAATCGAAAACCCACGTGCACTGGTTTACAGTTTAATTTCGAGGGAACCAGTTCAATGGAAGCGCAACCTATTAATGGCGCTCCTAAATCGTTAGTAGCTCTGATGCGAGATAGAAACCGTCCGCCCCGTCCGGAATGAGACGGATTACCAGACTGCTTTGGTCACTTCGTCCGATTCTGTGCATCGGTCATTGTACACAGAACTCTGTGATGTGCTTTCAATCACATCAATGAAAACCGTACATGTTTATAAATCCAGCAGGTTATATATGATATGTAGCTAATAAAAATATGTAGCTACCAGAAGGTCTATAAATCGGTTTTACTGTATTCCCATCAGAATTCTCCGGTATAGGTGCAAATCATATCTGCTTACAGAGGTGTGCGTCGGATCCAATCGGTACGTAATCCGATCTGACGGTTTGAAACAAACTCCGAATCCGATTCGAATGCAAAACGGATCTGAGTAAATCCGAATAAATCCGATCCGAAGCCGTATTCGGATTCAGATCTGGATTGCACACCTCTACTGCATGTTATTGATGAAGAATTTAATTAAACCTAGCTAATTAGATGTTATTGATAGGCCTAAAGCATTTCAGAATGTGTAAGAGATCCAGTCTGGTATCGACCTACCGCTAGACCCAGGTCATCCACCGGACCGGACAGTTTTATTGATAAGATTTCCTTCGCCGTTGCATAAATTTGATTTTTTCTGCAATTCTCTCAGTCATCCTTTGTTTGCTTATATATTGACTGCGGACGAAATGTTTTGAAATTATTTCTGATTTTGTTGTACAATTCAATGGCTTAACTTTGCTACAACACTTTTTAGAAATGAACATGCGTCCTGAGCATGCAGTTGTTGGTTCATAGAAGACTGAATGCACCGATTTTATGTATATTCAGCAATATCTAGACCCGATGACTTAAATTCCTCTTCAAATCCTACTGTTTTTGTTCTATATTTGTATAACATAAACTTTGATGGAAATGAAGATTAAAACAATAGATACTGAGTTGATTGTCTTTCAATATTTTGTTGTTGAAACTGCTTCTATTTTTCTGCAGACAAACTAAGAATTAGAAATGACTCTCTTTGGGAAAGTTTAGAAGACCGTGTCGATACATTGGAGAAAGCGCTTCAAGACGACACTGTGAACAAAACAATCGCAAAACTGGAAGATGATTCCATGTTGCTGAAAGAGGAGTCAACCATGATTGAGAAAGAATATCTCAAGATGAAGAGTGAAGAAGGAACTTTACAAAGAATCCTCGACAATATGCTTCCATGTGGGAATTCGGGTGGAAAACATGACGGTGGCTGGCAAGTTGGTGTCGGTGTTGAATAACACTGACAGGAACATTCCTAATTGTAAGTGATTTGTTTTCGATAATGTGAGCTACATGCCGTATACTGAAAAGACAGTCAGTTTTCTCTTTTTTTATTAGAAGTCCGACATTATATTGATACAACCCCATAACCCTTTTATGAATATATACAGTCGAACCTCTACATAGTGAATTTCACGGGACTAGATAAGGTTTACTATAATAGACTAGATAGAGTTCACTATAAGGAGGTTTTCTAAAATTTGATGTAATATTGCTTTTAAAGTAAGCATATAAGGTCAAAACAATCATACAAAATAATTAAAACTAATACATTAATTTAGAAAGCAAATTTTATGGAGGTAGTATGGAGGTATGTATGGTCACAATGTCATATTAAATGATAATGCAAAATCAAGATGCAAAATGTAACTACTATAAAATAATCAGTACTATATACAGTATAAGCTACATACATCATTAATTATGAACGATGGAATATCTGTCAATGCGAATCTGTACAGTACGTCACTCGTCTACTCGATAAAAAACTTGTCGATCAAGTTGGTCACTTTTCCTTTCAAGGAATTACTTGAACCGACTCAACAGTCGGTACGCTGGAAGACGAAAAAAACGCACTTAAAGCGCACGTAAACTTGAAACTTACAGTTTTTTCTGTGACATAATAAACAGAGAAACATTTAGTACAACTATATTTTCTATGCCGTGTTAGCACTGTGCAATCCTTCATGTGATAAGAATGCGTGATTAAAAATCCATATTAGAGCATTCAAGGATGTAAAAGATTTCGAATAGATTATTAATCATTAATTTACGCACCATTGTTCTCGTTTTAATTCAAAGTTTGAAATAACGATTTCTTTAAAGGAGGAAAGACAATCAATTATGTCCAAATTCATTAGGTTAGGAACGTGCACCCTAATTTAATTCAACACTTGGTAGAGAAAACGTTATTTTCTTAAAATGAAAATACTAACATCCTTTTTTTATTTTTGTCTCCGTTCGGGTGTCATTATTTGAAGATGTCTTTTGTTTTTTAGGGGACCGAATATCACCTGGCGACAAATCTTTGTACGGAGATTGCATACTAATATTGTGAATCTGTGGATAAATTTACACTTTCTAATGGATGACAACTTTTTCTAGACATTTTTGCTTAATCACTTAGCTTTATGAAATTGAATCCCGGATAGGTTGAAGACTGAACCAAAGAATGTTTCCATTCCCTTGCATTTGTTGGCGTAAGCTATATTGATCGTGAATATATTGTTTATCATTACTTTTGTTTTCTTTCTTAATAGCAGTGTCGTAGGCTTCTATATCATTTTATTCATGCTATTAAAATCAATGTCTAGCCTAAATTCAATAGGAAGCCTAAATGTGAAAAAGATAGCGCCGATTTTTTCTGTATTGACTTCGTCGTTTGTCTAATCGAAATCTAATCACAATTACACGTATTTGCCGATCATGTTTGTGGATTCTATTAAATTTATTTGATATGAGTCTATTTAAGAAAGTGGGAGCTGTAGACCTACTTGTTCCAAGATTTTTATGCTCCTGCTAATTCATAAATAAAAATCTACTGTAAGTTGTGTTTTAACAATAATTAATATTTAAGAGGGACTAAAATGGGCAACGGACTTATATGGCTAATTTGAGTTCTTCGTCCTCTAGCTCAGGACCCATGAATTGCTCGAATGAACTTCAAATTTGATAGAGAACCAGTCAGTCATTGTTTATCCGTATAGGCTATGTGCAGCGCAGCTCATTCGAGGAAGACATACGCGCGCACGCACTAAGAAGATAGCGATTTAAAATTGCTAATGTTGTCGTTAGGTTTCTATGACCTCTTTGACAGTCCGCATGTGACGCACTGGTTAATTGTGTTCATCGCATTTCATGAGTCTCTCGATGCATACTTTCATAACATGATATTCTGCTGGTACGTTTGGTCGTTTTCAATTAACTACAAGCTATCACGGCATGGAAAAGCTCAATGACTGCATCAAAACGTTGGATGGATCATTGGATATTGTGACTTGGCAAAAGAAGGTGAAGTAGATCGCCCGAATAAAGAAGATAACTGATTTGGCTGCTTTAATTCCACTTTATTTGGAGGGACCAGCATTCGAGGTATATGATTAATTGACAGATAAAAGATAAGGACGACGGTGATATCATTGAGAGAACGTTGGTACAAGTTTTCGGTCAAAACAAGTTTGCCGCTTACGATGTTCTTCGACAACGTGATTGGAAAGCCGTAGACGTATACCTCGCTGACCTTCGTCGATTGGCAAAATTAGCAGAAGTTGACTCAGATGAACTCGTATGCTGTGCATTCATATGCGGACTTCCAATAGACGTATCTTCGCAACTGCGCGCTGGATCTCGCATTGCTGGGTCAGACTTATCTGAAATAGTTAAACAAGCACGTGTGCTAATGGATGAAAGAATTCAAGGTACTATGGCTGCAGCTGGGAGAACTAAGAAACACAGGGACCGCAGCGAAACCATGAGGGATGTTCAAAGGCGTGCGACCTGTTATGCGTGCGGAGGGAATCATCATATTCGATTTTGTAATCAAGTTCGCGACATTATTTGTTATCGTTGCCACAACCCCGGCCACATTGCGAGGAACTGTCCGTTGAACAACCAGGGAAACGCCAATGGGAAACTGCAATGGGTTTCCCCAAAGCTGTAGAGGCGCTCCCTGTTATTTCTGTGACTATCGGTGGGGAAGGTGGTCTTCTTGTTCGGGCATTGGTCGACACTGGATGCTCTCAGACTATTTTGTCCAGGCGTTTCGTGAAAGGAAGACCCAAGTTGATCGGCAAAGTCATTGCGGTGAATGGTTCAATTGTAAACTGTGGCATCGGATCGATTATTTTGCTGATACAGAGACAGTCATTGAATATCTCGTGTTTAGTGATGGATAATCTCATTTCTGAGTTCGACGTTGTTCTTGGAATGGATATAGTGAAGTTACTTGGTGGCCTGCGTATGTATCCTGATAGTTCAGTACAGTTTGGACTGACAGCTAAGTGCAGCGAGGAATTGCGGATAGAAGATCAAGATTTCACTGCGAGATTTGATGGCGTTAGATGGATAGTGCGCTGGAACTGGATCGATGTGGAACCACAACTATCGAACCGTGTTGCTTCTTACAGGATTGATGCTGATATTCGAAGTGATTTTGAGACTGAGATCAACGAGTGGATCAAAGATGAGATCCTAGTTCCTGTCCCTGAAACGGATACAGTTTGTTCTGTTCTCCCTCTGGTGGCGGTTCGTCAAACGAAAAAACAGAAAATTCGTCCAGTACTCGACTTTAAACAGCTGAATGAATGCGTGTCCTGCCATACTAGTACAGTGCAGTATGTGACGATGCGATCAGAAGATGGCGAAAGACTGGCCAGGATGTGTCCCTGCTTGATCTTCGGAAGGCCTATTTGCAATTGTATGTTGACCACAAGATGTGGAAGCATCAAGTCGTACAGTATAAAGGCCAGTACTACTATCTTACCCGTCTTGGCTTTGGATTAAATTCTGCGCCGAAGATCATGAGTCGAATTCTTGAAAAGGTCTTGTCCATGCAAGAGAAGATAAGCACTGGTACGAGCAATTATCTTGATGACATTCTTGTGAATGAGCAGGTGGTAGCCGTTGACGAGGTAAAACAGCATCTATCTCGATACGGTCTGCGTGTGAAACCATCTAAAGATCTTCGCATGGGAGCCAGAATATTTGGTCTGCAGGTGGAGAAGTCAATTAATGGTGCACTTGTATGGAGACGTGCAAATAACATTCCTACGATTCCTTCAATTGATGACAAGCTTACTCGTCGGGAATTATTTTCGATTTGTGGACAAATTGTTGGGCACTACCCAGTCGCCAATTGGCTTCGAGTAGCTTGCGGCTATGTCAAGCGAATTAGTGAAGGAACATTGTGGGAAGACGATGTTGGGCAAAAGGCAAGGACAATACTACACGAGATGATGCTTCAACTACAGCATTGCGATCCGGTCAAAGGAGTATGGAACGTGAAGTCAAGCCAAGGCAAAGTATGGTGCGACGCGAGTTCGCTTGCAGTTGCTTGTACTCTTGAGATCGATGGCGACGTGGTCGAGGACGGCGCATGGCTGCGAAAAGAGGATTCAAATCATATAAACATGGCAGAGCTGGATTCTGTTTTGAAGGGCTTGAACATGGCTGCAAAGTGGAGTTTGCAAGAATTGGAGATAGTGACTGATTCGGCGACCGTCGCGCGTTGGTTAAAGTCAGCCCTCTTCGACAGACACACTATTCGAAATCATGGCATGAACGAAATGTTAATGAAGAGAAGACTATCAGTGGTCAGAGACATTTGCAAGGAGTATGACATACGTGCGACTGTGACATGGGTGGATTCAAACAAGAATAAAGCGGATGTCTTGACTCGAGTCAGTTCAAAGTGGTTTCGAATTTAGGACTCGGGCATTCCCGTGAGCTGTGTATCTGCTTCAGAGGAAGAATTTATTCGCCGTATTCATGCGCAGCATCATTTTAGCGTCAATCGCACATTATATTTGGCAAGGTTGAAGTCTTCGTCAATTACCAAAGATCAAGTGTCGAAAGTTCTGGCAGCATGTGTTCAATGCCGTTCAATCGACCCAGTACCAGTCAAGTGGGAGAAGGGAGCTCTTGATGTTGATCAGAATTGGCAGAGGATTGCTATTGATGTCACTCATTACAACCGGTCGTGCTATTTGACTCTGATTGACTGCGGCCCCGGAAGATTCGCAATTTGGAGACGGATGCCAGATGAATCGGTATCTTCGATTTTTAAAGAGATAATTCAAATATTTCGTGAGCGAGGCCCTCCACGAGAAATCTTAATGATAATTTGACTATGTACCTACATGTAGATGCCTACATGTAGGTATTTTTCTATTGATCTCACTCTTCAACAGTTTTCGTGTTGATAGAATTGCTCGAGTGTGTAACAACTTATACCACTGAAAAGATAACGATCAGACAATTCAGAAAATGTTTGAAATTTTCATAGCTTCATCTCATTTGTAAATAGATGAAGTTAAATCGAAACAAAAAAGTGGAAATTTGTCAAAACTTTCACAAAACCAACTGTTTTCTCAGTAACGTTTTATCACAAACTACAGCGCTGAGATTTGCAAAAATCACACCATCTTTTTCACAAAGCCTTCCAGATTAACCCATTTAGCACCAATGTTCGTCATAACGAACACCAACATGGTCACATAGGTATGTTCATCATTTGATAGAAATAATAGACCATGAGTATTTAAGTGCATCAAGGGTATTTAGATACAATTAATTATTATATATAACATCGATTTTGTTTAAATCTGATATATTTTTGAATCGTCAGCTGATCCATTGTATCCGCCATTTTGCATCATGGAAAGGAAACGAAAAGCGAAAGATACTGCTATTTCTAAGTAAGTATATCGAAGTCAATTTTACTTTTATATATTGTCTATATATCATAGAAGAAAATGGTATAAAACTGATCTATAAAATATATATCTACGTAGCCACATGTGTCCGAAAGTTTACATGTTCGTTGTAGCGAACATTGGGCTTATGTGTCAACATAATGACGATACATACTAGGTCTAACTGATGAGTTTTTATGAAAAAGTCAAACTGTCATGCCTTATGAATTGTAAGTATTACTCCACTAGATAAGTTAACATCAATGTAACTATGAATTTATCGTATTCATTGATCTATAGCATTATTTAGCAGTTGTAAACTAAGTAGTTTTACGCTATTTTTTCTGCTACGTTATGATGCGGAGAAAGCGTTTACCTACATTATGCATCAGATATGTCTACATGTAAGCCGTATTGTGAGAAAAGTGCGTCGAAGTAACATTTGAAACAGAATAAGCTGCAAGCATGCATATCTCGGAAATGAGCAAAACGGTACTCTAAGGGGAATCGAACCCATGCTGGGTACTCATCACTATAGACAGACTCGCTATCCACTGAGCTACCTGCTCCTTGTTGACGACAGCGGCATCGCAAAGAGTGATGCCTGCCCTGTGTAATAAGTAGGGATACGATGTCAGAATGTTTATTTGTCAGTTAGAAAAATACAATTCTGTCAAGGCGATTTATTTCTCTTTTCAGGTTGAACGACGTGTTGGATGAAATCGAATTCGGTCTGGAAAATGAAGATCCTGCTACAGGGTATACTGCCATAGTGCAACCTCCTCTTGGTGGGGACGTATCAGATGAAGAGGATGGTGATGAAGAGATTCCGAATGTGAACAATTTGCCAGCCAAATTACTTCAAGCTCCTGCAGACTTGGAAGTGCATGGAATTGACATGGATGAAGGTCCTTCTCAACCGAAGAACAAGAGAAGAAAAAAAGACCTGAAGTGGGATGACGTTCCCTCTGATTATGCTTATGTTTTTACGAATGATACGCACAGTTCGAACGTTGTCTTAGATTCACATGATCCTGTAGATTACTTTTGTCTTATGTTTGACGATCGAATTCTTGAATTTTTTTTTGAAAGAGACTATAGAATACTCGAAACTTGACATTTCTATGTCAGAATTGAAAGCTGTTATCGGTGTACTGCTTGGATCTAGAATTTCATTCCAGACGAGGAGAAGGGATTATTGGTCAGCTTGTAAACTGAAGAAGAATCTTGCCATTTCGGAATCCATCTTCCGTAACGATTCAGCGCGATCTTCTCTAAGTTGCATCTTTCGCCAGAATCTGCTGTTAAATCTGAAGACAAGTACCAGAAGATTCATCTTCTTCTTACCTTCCTGAACAACAAATTTGGGAAGTATTGTCCAAATGTAAATTCGTTTTCAATTGACGAATCAGTCATTCCATATTTCGGAAGACATGGTTGCAAGGTTTTCATCCGAGGAAAACCTATCAGGTTTGGGTTCAAAATGTGGGTGGCAGCCACTTTGATGGGCTATGCTGTCCACATTCAACCCTACCAAGGTCTGTGTGAGAAATCGTGTGACGAATATGATCTGGGAAGCTCAGGAAATGTCGTTGCTTTTCTGGTGGAGAAATTGAAGTCCATTTTCGGTCACAAGGAGATATCAGTAACTTTTGACAACTATTTTACTTCAATGCCACTGATCTCACACCTGAAAAGTCGTGGCGTTGTTGCAATGGGCACAGTGCGACAAACTCGTATTCCCTCTTGTCCCGTGAATGAAAAGGAGATGAAAAAGGAGAGAGGCAAGATTGGAACTCACCACAATGAAGAACATGGGGTGTATTTGACATCATGGTTTGACAACAAAGTTGTAACCGTTGCCTCCTCCCATCTAGCTACCAACCCGGTCTCTCAAGCCAAACGATATAATCGAGCCCAGAAGGAGAAGATCAATGTAGCCTACCCCGGCCTGCCTCTATTACACACTACAATAACAGCATGGGCGGCGTTGATCTTCTTGACAGCAACGTTGCACAATGTCGAACAGCTATCAGAGGAAAGAAATGGTACTTTCCTATCATGTTGTACCTGCTGGATGTCGCTGTCGTAAACGCGTGGATTCGGTATAGAATTCAAGAGAACGGCAGCAAAAAGTGCGATTTGAACAGTTTTCGATCTGAAGTGACTAAGAGTTTGTTGGCTTTGAATCGTAAGAAAAGGCAGCCATCTGTATCGCAAGATGATCAGCGCTATGATGGCCACAATCATATGATTGTTTTCAATGAACAAAAACAAAATCGATGTCGACATTGCCAGAAAAATACATCATTCGAATGTGAAAAGTGTCAAGTCTTCTTACATCCAAAACATTGTTTCAAGCAGTTTCACACGAAATAGTTTTCTGAATGACGCTTTAGAATGAACAGTGTAAAACAGATTTGTATCTAATATTCTTTTCGATTTTTATAGTATAAAATTTTTTGATCGTACGAAGACCCAATGTTCTTTATAACGAACATAGACCTACTCCTAACCTAAACGTCAAATTCGACCTATTTTGATATATAACCACATATTTGCATCCTACATCAATATTTTATGGTTTTCACTTTCATTTTTTTGGTTTATATGTATGCGGTTCTAAATGGGTTTGCGACATATTATTTACCTTACATGGTTCCCAAGAGGCGATTACTAGCAGTTCATGGAAAATAACTGATGAGTTTTATGAGGACTAAATATGCTTGAGAGTAAAACCATCATTTAAAATACCGGTGAGGTGGAATTTTTCGCGTTGCGCACTAACACAAAGAATGGACAATATTACTTTACCATTCAATTGGTCTGGAATGCAAGTTACAACTTTATGGAGCATTTGGAAGACTTCGACTGAAATGTACCTACATGTAGGCCATTTTAACTCTTTAACATTTTTAGCCTATAGACTGATAATCCGGAAAATATTTAGTGCTGTGATTTTGATGAGGACAAATGTAGAGCAACCATTAGAATATAGATTCATTTATTTCATCTTGAGCTATAAACATAGAACTGCAATATAAGATGGAGTGATAACCTATTTAAGCAAATCATCGTTTCTCTTAGCTTCCTTATCAAAATATCCTTTCTAAGGTACGATTCTCACTTATTTTAACAAGCTGATATCATTTACATAGCACTTATATCAAATACTCTTATCATGAAGCCCAATATCCAAGTTGAACGAAAGAGTTCAAATTTTAGAAAATGACCTACATGTAGGTACTTTTGTTCTTACGGATTTTTGGACAAATTGATATGTAATATAATGCATGGCTACTGCTGGACAATCATTCAAAATACAACTATGGATTGGGAAGCCAAAATTTTACTTAAAAGCGCTTATTAAAAAAAGTTAGATTCAAAAGATAACAATAAATTTTATGATTCCTTATGCTTATTCATTCATAACTTAAGGCAAAGATTATTTTATCAACTATGTCAACTAAGGCCTATACAAAAATTAACTGAAAAGACATAGGCTGCTAACAAAACGGTATTATCATTGATTCACAAGTAAGAACCAGAATATCTCTAACAGACACGATGCTTATTCATGTAGCATACTGAAACTACATAAACAAGTCACATTCAATCTAATTTCAATCAAATCTTCTTATGATGGAAGCGTCTTTTCAGCGGCATTCCTCTCTGAACGTGTAGGGCCCAGCAATCACGTGTAGTCGGAGCACAGATGGGGTTGTTGGAGCCACAGAGATCGCAGTAATAGCTGAAAATGGACATCCCTATTGCATATTAAAGGCAGTTATTATTAGTGAGTGCATCTTACCTGGTCTTTAATCTGCTTGGAGTCGCTCGTCCATGCTGGCAATAAAAGCAAAACTTTTGATGGGGCTTTCCCACGGGAGTGAATTTTTGAAGAACGTGGACACATGGGACATCTTGCTGATCGACGGAGACTCGTGGACGTGTTATTGGCCTATTTGCTGTCGATTGAAAAATTTGGTAACTGACTAATGCGTTTGCCAAGTCCATTTTGAACGAGCAGTGCTTCAGAGTTGGTACACGAAAGTACTGCTTCGCAAGGAAAGCATTAGTGAACAGGAAGCCGATGATACCAGCAAATTGACGATAGTGGGGACTCTTTGTTTTCCATGAATCTTCGAGACCAACTGACCCCGTCCTGACGGTTATGTATGTCAATAACAGCTGAATAATTCAAGTAATCTTCAGCAACTTTGGGTCTTGAAATGATGTCGCCGCGTTTCGTCGTCCTTGATAGCCCGGCAGTGCTTGTTGAGCATGTAGAAATAAATTGCTTTTCTTTTAAATCTTGGAACTTAACTGCAAGCAGAGCGACGTTTTCTATTGCTGACGTGGCCGACATCCATTCCCCTCTATTTAAGTTTCGATTCAAGAGTTCTCGCGGATATAAACGATGGGCAGTTTTGACTAACATAATGTTGTACAAACCATTGATCAAATATAGCTGCACGGCACTCTTCACAGAGCCGAACCACGAATCGCCAACTACGATCCTGCCAGTAGCTTTCCAAGGACTAGTCAACCTAAGGGTGCATTTGATCCAAACTCTTTGACGTACTCCTTATCTCCCACTCTTTGACGTACTCCTTATCTCCCATGATATCCTTCCCTTCGTATAACTCGATGTGTAACACGATCTTGGAACGAGCATCACAAGTGGTTTTCAATTCATTGCCGATTGGTCGAGGTTTTCTGATGATTTTCATTTTGCCCTTTAGGTCATGGTGAAATGACTTCACCATACTCTCGTCGACGCAGAGATAATCTCTAGCTATCACTGCTTCCTTGAGACGTTTGTTCACTGCCTCCAAGAAATCAAGTATTTGTTGGTCTCTATTTTCATTTGATGAGAACTGCAGGTACTTCATGATATCTTCGAATCTCTTTCGTCTCATTATCTTACCATAATTTAATCCTTTGAATAGTCCGTTATCATCTTCTCTCCAGTACATTCGTCTTTCTGGCAGCTGATAAGACTCCATTGAGTAGAGAAGTCCGAAGAAATGGAGCAGCTCTGACAATGTCAATTCTCGAAAAGTGTTATCTGATTGTCCGGCGTGACGATTCGTGGATGGTATCATCACCTCTCTCATGTAGACTTGAGGAAGAAAGTGAAGAAAGAAGTCTTCTAGTTCAGCGAAGTCCGAAAGGGAATCCATATTCAGTCGTGGTCCGTAAGATCGATTTCGTCCTCGTTCTCTAGGATCGATTGTCCATCCTCCTCTAGTGCATTCCTTATCTTGCTCAACTTTCTCTGCATTTTCACTCTCCGATTCTTTAGAGCTTGAAGAAACGTCGGCTTCACTGTCCTCACTATCGTCAGAAGAACTTAACTGCAATCATTTCCTCCTAAGCAGGGCTGTGGAGCCAATGCGTTATCTCATCGGCTCCGGCTCCGGCTCCACGACACTGATGTGAAAGGCTCCGGCTCGGCTCCGGCTCCGGCTTCAAATTCAGGTTCTATCTATGCTGGTTATCCTGGATCCGTTGAACGGGTTTTTTGGATAACGGTGTGGCCTTTAGAGGCTTGCTACAATTATCAAATTAGTTTTCATTAACAAGTAACGACTTAAGTTAATAATAAAAATGATAATAGCCTAATATAATGACAAATAACATACTTGTCATATATTTTTGCATGAATTGACTATCTCTGAAAGATAAAATAAAGTTATAGCCAGGATTGGTTAAATTAGATAAAGATCTCCCGCACTGGCTAAATATAAATTGGCCTAGCCTGCAACCAGTCTACTACGAGGCTACATTAAATAAGACCACATGAGTGATGATGATAGCTTCTATCGCGTGATCTGGATGACTTAAGTTGATTCCCCGGATGGATGCTGTTTCAATTGCACGCTGCAGCAATTTTGCTGCGATCAAAGCTAATACATGTGTTTAGCTCTGATTTTAAGAAATATTTCTATGAATAAGAAACTAATTTTATACTTTTCACAAACCCCGGGTCATATCTGACCAAATAAATATAAATGTCTCGATATTTGAGCAAGTTTTGTCAATGTTATGACAAAATGAAAAACTGCTTGACTTTTGGCACGCACGGTAAAAGCACACAGTCCATGCAGCATTCATGATCGACCATATTAGAAGATAAGAGCAGAAGATTACGACAAAGGTTCGGAAAAATTGTGATTGATATTGAGGAATGGTGACTCAGCAAACTGAGCGAATGTTGCACATTTGATAAAGCTATGCGTGACTCATCAGCTATGAACAGAACAATTGAACATTTCAGAACATCGTTTTTTGAGTGTGGTTAGATGAACATGGATTTACAGCAGAGAATCGAATGTGTCAAATTTTATTATTCTAACAATTGTATCGCAGCTGTAACCTTAAAATTAAGGGCTTACAAAGCTGCACATAGACTTAGAGCTGATCCCTTTAGTGCCACAACAATTAGTCGTCTGATTAAAAGATTCGAAGATACTGGGTCAGTCCTTGACTTACCAAAATCTGGGCGACCCAGTCTTACTGAAGATAGAAAAGATGAAGTATGCGAGACGTTGCAGCATTTACAGAAAGAAAACGTGTTTGGCGTGGCTTCCACAGCCCAGGTGTCTGCAGCAAGTGGCATCCCAAAACGAAATGTGTGTCGCATCCTACGTGAAGAATTACAGTTCTATCCATACAAGCTGCAGCTAACTCAAATGATGAGTGAAGATGATCATCTTAAACGAGTTCAATATGCACAATTTTTATTGAACCGAATTGACATCGTGGACCGATGAAGCCTACTTTTCCGTGAATGGGTATGTGCACCGAAAGAATTGTGTTATTTGGGGTGCAGAAAGACCCAAATTGACTGTTCAGTCAGCACTCCACTCTCCACAGGTGTGTGTTTGGATTGGATTTACTGCGAACACAATGCTTCCTCCTTACTTCTTCACTGGAACAGTGACGTGACAACTATTGCTACACGTTGGAGAACCACGTCGTAGACATCTGATTAATCAGGTGATATTCCAGCAAGATGGCGCGCCGCCTCATTTGTCGAAAGCGGCTATAGGGATTTCTTGTCCGCTGAACTACCCGATACACGAATAATATCTCGAAGATTTCCCCAAACATGGCCGCCTCGCTCACCAGATTTATCACCTCTGGGTGGGGTACAATGAAAAGTCGAGTGTTTCACAATTACGTTCCAAACAACTTGAACCAATTGAAAGAACGAATCAAAGAAATCGCAAGAGGCATCGGTCAAGATGAGCTGCAGCGTGCAGTTCATCATCTTCCACATAGACTAGAATGTGTTATTGATCAAGATGGTGGACCATTTGAACATTTGTCATGATTCCTGATTTCTTAAATTTCTTGAAATAGCAGTTAATTCCGTGATAAGAAGCTTATTAAAAATTACAGGATTTTTGTGGAAACATAACTTGCTTTCTACTCTGACCTGAAGAAAAAATTCAGTGAATAAGAAACTAATTTTACACTTTTCACAAACCTCGGGTCATATCTGATCAAATAAATATAAATGTCTCGATATTTGAGCAAGTTTTGTCAATATGATGACAAAATGGAAAACTGCGTGACTTTTGGAGTTCAACACATGGAGAATTTGGATCACATGATCAACGCTGCATAATAAAGCTTAACTTTCAAGCTAACAATTAGCAAACTCCAAAATAAAGTACATTATTTTTGCTCCATCTGTCACATTGCATGAAATTATACCCCTATTGTAAAGCAAGATTCACGTTTTCCCAAGCGGTGTCTGTGTGATAATTAAAAATGCTGACATAAAAAAGTACAAGCCACTGGTGGCAAAGGAATGTTCAAAAATCCGCGGACGGAAATCGTATTGCTACGATCGTTTTAATCGAAATAATGATGAAATTAAGAGTTTTAGACCCAATTTATTGGTACGCATCTGCCTCGGCAGTGGCAGCGCTCAAATTATAGGGCTCATCAAAAAAATCAAAATTTTCCTATTTTTTCCATAATTTTCCACGGAAAATTTTCATCACTACAGGTCACTTCTTGGTCAAATTATCATTAATGGACAATGGACCTTCATTCAGATCTGCGGCTATGAGAAATGTGCTCAATGAATGGTCCGTGGAGCCAATGTATTGCTATGCTTCTGAAGGCAATGCAATAATAGAAAGGCATCACAGAACGATCAAGTCTAAGTCCGCGAGGTCGAATCAGGATCCTTTGCAGATTGTATATTGGTACAATATAACGCCTCGAGATGCAATTACCAATCCTGAATCTTTGCCATGTAAAGCCATACATAATTACGAATGGAGATTGCCTGAGGTAGGCCTATGCCCCAAAGAATCCAATCAGCAATCAACTGAAGAACTCCGAGGCATGAATTAAGCGTGGTGATAAAGTGTTCGTGAAACCTGGTTCGGCAAGATGCACTTCTGTATGGCCCCTTAAGAATTACAGACATTCCCTCGACTGATATTCAAATCGAAGTGAACGGAATACCTCGTCATGTGTCTGATGTTCGTCCGGTGCCTGAGGCTGAGGTACGAGAAGACTTGTCAGACAGTGAACCTCAACAAAGACTCTCTAGGAGCGTAAGGCGTCCAGACTTTTATGGCAATAATATCTATGATACGTGATTTATATGTGTACAGACTTTGTAGTTATTATTTTTGTATTATTTTATTTTATGTTCGAACTCAACGAGTGGGCGTGTTGTCGTGAGATTTCTATGACCTCTTTGACAGTCCGCATGTGACGCACTGGTAAATTGTGTTCATCGCATTTCATGAGTCTCTCGATGCATGCTTTCATAACATGATATTCTGCTGGCACGTTTGGTCGTTTTCAATTAACTACAGCTAAACTTATCGTTGAATGAAGTACATGTATAGGGCAATGAAATCAGACGCTTTATTGGCTAACACTAGGTGACATGATACTCTCAATTACGCGCAAACGCGTAATTGCACATGACCCTAAACATCCGTGGTTGCTGCGTGCTATACAACATGTCGGCAGTCCTGTTATATATATAGACCTTGCGTCTTATGACTGTATGTATCAGAGGCTACAATGTGATAGGACCTCAATTTCATGCTCAGGGAAGACAGAACATGCTTAGCGGATCATCCGTGGCTCAAGCGTCAACGCAGACAACCGTAGACGACGCGCAAACTATAGGCTAAACGGTCGCCCGCGCGTATTCATAAACATTCCGTTTTAACAGCATCAGATCAAGTGATTTCTGACTCGTAGTGCAGTGCGTAGAAGAATAGATTGTCTTTAACCACAGATGCTCCGTAATTACGCGTAACGTGGCATGTCACCTATAGTGACGGATGTTTAGGGTCATGTGTAACTACGCGTAATTGAGCGTGGTATGTCACCTATTGATATCGCGATTCAGTTACAGAGAACTCTACATTTATGACTTGCGTACTGGAAACTTCAGCATTTGCATGTCGCACACCTCATACGAACATATCAGACATCTAAAATATATGGCTTCACCGACCCTTGTCTAGACTAACCAAGCGGATGTCATCCAACAATTCCGAGTCAGTAAAATTGAGATATTAGCAATCGATTATTTGGTCTCTCTTATATTAGCAGCCTATTATTTAGAAAACCGGCAGACTATGTATTTGAGACACTTAAAAACCGGACCCCTTTATTAAGTTCACGAGACAACTGCAAACCTATCTTGAGTGCAACATGTGATAGGCAACGAGTGATAATCCGATTCCCCCGCTTCGAGTTAAATTGTTTGATATATCGAAAGTTGATTGGTAGGCTATATCGACATTTTAATTCCAATGGTATGCGCTGTTAAAAAATCTTTAGTAGGTAGACATTTTCCATGGTATTCCTATACTAATTCGGTCGTTTCTTCCCACGAAAAAAGTAAAAGACAAAATGATCAGAAATCTTTCTATAAAATATCAACAGGTATCACGTTGACAACAGGCCGTCGAGGTAGTCTGCTTCAGGAGTTCGTGTCTTGCCGTGTTCACCACAGCCATTATAACCTGTCAGAAGGTAGCCACCTCCTCCGTGATTGCTGCTCATTTCTGGATGGGTTCGATCAGGCAGAACTTGATGATACCGCAACCAACCTTCGGACAGTTCCAACATCAAAGCGTCTCCACGCTCCTTCAGCAGATCATACAATTCCACCAGTGGCTGCACGAAGGAAAGAAGAAAGACTTTTATCAACGACTTATAATGGTGATGGTAGAATAATACTGCATTCATGTTAATTAATGTTTTGTTTCCTTAATGGTGATGGTAGAATAATACTGCATTCATGTTAATTAATGTTTTGTTTCCTATCACTAACATCTATCGCACATCGTTTCATAAATACGGACGCAAATGCACAAGAAATCAACACATCTTCAAATTCAATTTTTGTGTTGAAATTCTGGTTTAATTTTAGTAAACTTCATGCGATGTGAACCATCATGTTGAATCATTTTGTCCGATATAATTTACTTTCACAGGATTTTTTTTGCTTACATGATTGTCTTTACAGCAGGGCATCAACATGAAAACAATACAATATTTAAATGGAAATTGACTGATCCTGTGATCAATTCACAAGTTTTTATCATGATGTAATGATTTCAGGATAAGCTAAATTTTAAGAAAGATAAAATGATTTCCACTTTTGAAGCACATGAAGGACCACATTCGGGATTCGTGTGCACATGCATCATCTAACATACTGACCAAAGTCCTGTCACCTAGTAAAGGAGGAAGGACCTCACATTTCATGTAAATAATGGCATAAAATCAAAATGTAGTCGCTTGATGTTCTCTATCAAAAGTATATTTTCTAGACATAGAGACTTTTAAATCATCCTGCACATTGATACCTGACAGCCGAATGAAATTTAACATAGCGCAATTTAAGCCTATCTCCATTACATCTACTACAAAAAACATGACAGCTTAGCCTGCGGTAGGACAATAATAGATATCGGTCAATGTCACAAAGTCATGGATAGCAATTCTTTTATTGAGAATTTCCCATACAACCGATCTCGTACCTGGAGCCACAAGGTAGCATTCGTTGATCACTTTATCAACAACGCGATCTTACCAATGTTCACTAAGTTCGCCAAAGTAGTGCAGTTTAAATGTTCACTTTGTTTACTTTTTTTTACTTTGTTTACTTTTAATCATACTTTCTTTAACATAGTACGCTAAATTTTCAATAATATCTGTCCAACTAACCTGCATGCGCTGACAGTAGACCACAAAAGGAGCACCTGGAGAAAGGAAATGAAGGAGTGTTAGGAAGGGTGCATTTGGATGAAATTTGGTTGCCAAGATAAGAGCGTGCCACGGCTCTGATAGCAAGATTGTTCGCGCCAATTCCAATCTGTTCCGCCTCTCCATTCGTCGTCTAGCCTGTTCGTCCATTTCTTTCTTTGGTTCTTTCTCTGAGTTCTGTTCCAACCCCTCCACCTTCTGCTCTGAGTCGTCCCCATTCTTTGCAGACACATCAGGCGGATTACGACGAGCATGCTTCGCAGGAGGAAGGTCGTTCTCCGGCCGATTAGGTTGAGAGTGAGCATGTCTGGCGAAGTTGCAGGTCAACCTCAACGCAGTGGCCTCCTGAAGTGGGATATCGTGGATATGATGGAAGGCATCGGGTCTCAGCTGACCTCCGATCATCTCAGGCCGCGGCGGCGCAGTGCCGTGATGGAAATGGAGAAGATGCCCATTTCCACCCTGCCGTTCTAACACAGCGCCCATGAGAATACCTGCACAAGTCTCGTGCATCAACACGTTGCTGCCTGAATGAACATTGGCGTGAGCAAGAAGATAGGAGATGGTGTCTAACCGCAGGCCCCTGGAGGAAATGCAAATTAATTCATCAGAATGATATAGATCATAAAATTAATTTGACAATCATAAAATGTACAAACTTTGTTTAAACCAGATACAAACAATAAGAAATCTATTGAAATAAATAATTCTCAAAATGTGAAAGCTGCCACTACATGTACAGCTTTTCCACTGACTGCTTCTGAGAAAATTGATTTCACACCGGCTGCCTGGTTCCATCTTGTCATCGATTGACAACTCTAATAATTTAGAGGATCAGCTACCTCCAATTGTCTGACATCGAATAGGGATTGATCTACATGTCACTGAAGTAAGATACACCACCCTGACTCTCTAATAAATTACACATTAAGAAAATGTTTTTACATTAAAGCACTTCCCACCTATTGAAATACTATTGATAGTATTGCCTTGCATCATTAAGCTTTGACAACATTATGCTGGCGACCGTACTAAAACTTTGATCTGGTATACGACATATTATTCAGCAGCAGCAGGCCATGCAAAATGGCCAACCCAACTGTAGAACGATATGCAGACTGGACGTAATATCAACGTAGTATACTATGACTTTAAGCAAACAATGTGGCAGCTCATAAAGCCAACGTTTTTTATATGTCACATAATCAAAGTATAAGATATCTTTTTTTAAGATACATCGCATTGAAAGGATGACACAGACCATTGCACTTAGTTAAATTTTACTAGGATGTGCTTTGAAGACAATAAGTGATCTTTCAATTATTCTTCTTCCCGCAAAATGATGTTCATTGCAATTCAAGGCCGTGGTCACTCATTAAGTGCCGGTAATTAATGGAAGATCGAATTCTTGTGATAAATCAGATTTCTACCCGTAAAACAGCAAATTGTGAAGCTGGTAAAACAATCTTACAAGATTTTCTGTATTCCTCTTGCAGCATACATTTCACACAGGATGCGTGTAGCGGGACGGTGAATACTGATGATATTTATATGCCTGAAATGAAGGGATAGAGGATGATGATGACTCCATAAAAGCACAAAAATATCATTACTCTTACTTTTTCTTCTTTTTGTTAACGTATTTCTCCTGAGAATAAGCGGTCTTTTCTGCGAAGCTGGAACTGTTCTCTATCAAATGCGTTACAATTTCCTGGAACAGACGAGAAAATACAACAAAATTCATGAATGAAATTGAATCCAACATGTGAGCAAAGAAGCAAATACAATAATGAATATAACATTTCAGATTCGATAGCGTTGATATAGTATTCGATCGTAAAACATTCGCTATCAGTAGCCTTAATGTTGGAGCGTCAGTCAATACGATACAACTGGGATCAAGTTACTGCACTCTCATCACAAGAAGAAATCGTTTTCTTTCGCTGACTTTCGATTCGCTTCAATAAATTTCATTAATGAACCATCGAAAGTGATCTATGGGTAAACTTTTATAGTTTCAGTGAACATTATTTCATGTAGATAAAACCAAGACTCAGGTTTAGAGGAAGTCTTTCTCTACGGCTCAGGTTGAAAATTTTCGACAATTGAAGAATTTCGGTAAACCGTTTTTTAAACAAATACCTTCGACTTGATATTCATCAAAATATGATATTTCAATCAGAGACTACAATTCGCCCCAAGCGGATTTACGGAAGCTAAAAAAACGTGTGTCGTGCTGGCCCAATTGCCAATTGTACAGCACTTGTGCTTCATGGCCTATATTGGAGTTCTCGGTACGTTGAACCTTAGCAGTCGACACCTAGCTACGGCTCTTAGTCTCGGAATCTGACAAAAATATTCAGTCTCATTAATAGACATTTCCTCAATCCTACTGTGACATTTCTCCTCATTTCCTCGCGATGACAACCATTACATGCTCACTGCTCTCCGCTTGGACCAACTGTTGATATGACCAAAATGCTTCATTACCAACTTCTTGGTCGAGGAAAATATATTATTTTCGATCATGAGGGTCAAAAATGAAAATCATTTTCGAATATCCCTTGACTTTAAGAGATGATATGACACGATGGAATTTCATCAACCCAGCAATGCCCGCTCTAGCAGATCTTTCATCAATCATCATTTCATCTGAATTTTTCAGCAGACATGCAGTTTATTTTTATTGAGTTTTTCTAGGACATTAGTTGAACATTCCTATAATTATTATTATTATTATTATCAACATATTTTGCTATATTTTGAGGATAGTGAATGTCACCAATGGGCACTAGAAAGCGTTTTATGAAACAGATGCAATTTTCATTACAAATTTATCGAAGTTCTTACTGACTTGTCTAGGAACGCAAAACTATGTCATCTGAATGAAAGTTTGTATGTTTCTGGTATGGTGTATTTGCATGTGTCTGATCTCTTATGTATGGCTGCATAAGTAATGACTTACAATTACAAATGTGTAGTAATGTTGTTTTCCTGTTATTCGAGGTATGGAAACTGTTATAGCTATTTTTTTGTTAGACTTGGATAGTATAAGGGATAAAAATTATCGGTATCCACACTCAGACTAAATGCAAACTCCGCATCGACGAAGAAAAGCAGTGTCTGCCGTTCGAGCGAAATACCTCTTGAGGATTTGTCTTGAGACTACCCATCGCCCATCCCTTTGCCAAAAAAAGATGAGCGCAAGGGGTACTGGCCTATCCATCTGACTTCGACCAACTTATCGTAGTAGTACCACTACTGAATATGCAGACATAAAACCACTACTAAGGCAGCACAATTATCGCCTTCCATGGGAATAGAAAATGAAAAGGAATGCAAAAATTCCTCTACTTAATCTGTATTGAAGTAAATGAAAAATGAAATAAATTCACAAACTCTTCGCCTTCGGCTTTATCACTGGTGACAATGCAAATAGTATTTTTAAGTATTTTTTTGGGCTTACTTCAATATTACTATCATTTTCTGCAGTCGAGGAACCTACTGATGTCAACCACGTAAGAAATTCTGTTTGCATTCTGCACATCTTCACCGATATTTCCAATGTCACTATCATTATCACTTGTCAGCGGTCATAGTAAGGCAATGTCACATTTATCTTCATCCGTGTCTCTCTCATGGTTCATACCAATATTTCAGGTAAAAATCCCCTGTATTTCCCAGGTGATTCCAAGATTTCCCAGGCGAACGATATACACCAATATTATTGTGGAGGTGCATGTGTACACAGAATATTTAAGTAGACAAACACGAGTATATGTAACCATCATTATGTAGTTAAGTCACATTAAGGGAATGCTCCATCTTGGCCCTACTCTCCTATTACATGAATATACCAAAATCTTATCAGCTATGGTACCAAAATGTCATCATCAGAAATTTTAATTTGATTCGTCTATTAACTCTTTTATTTATGAAAACAAAGGCGATTTTCTAGGAATGCAATTTCTGATACATAATACGAGTATGATCATTATATAGTTTGAATGTCAACCAATTCAGTCCACTCCTCTTCTCCTCTTCGATTCTCAGCTAGCTTCATCGTCACTGAAAGAAAAGATTACTTAATCAGAAATCTCGGCGACTTTTTTATGTGTATCGTTAAGTTTTTGCAAAACTTTTGATTAAATAGAGTCTTTCAATGTATCTTACCTAAGGAATGGTTTTCCGGAACCCATTTATTTGGTGATTGAGAATTTGAACAGCAGATGACATATCCACCGTGAGCTGCCTTTTAGCAGCTTCGAGATAAGCTATTTCAGCTTCAGCGGCTTTTCGCTTCGCAGCACGAGCTTCCCTTTGCTTATCTTCGTCTTCCACTTTCGACAAAGCAACTTTGTAAGCCTTGTTAGCTTTTTTGAAATATTTTCTCATCTCAGACGTTATCTCAATATTCAACACACCTCCAGCATGATTAATTGCATCTCGAACAATGCGCTGTGCCACTAGCGAAGGTTCTTTTAAATTATCAGATAATAAATTCTCGTTAATAGAGAACCCCCTTTCAACGTCTGTGAAAGAAAATTGATTGGATATTCACGAGCAGTAAAGTAAGTTTGAGCAGAAGAAAATCATTATGTTATATGAATGATACATAATATATGCATAAAATTAACTATGAATTATTCATGTAATACGTTCTGTAGTTCAGGATTCTTGCACCCCAAGTAGGCCTACTGGTACATCCGTTCTTTCATGTTCTTGATAAGAAATCCCAGGTTAAGCATGGCAATCCCCTGAATTTCCCAGGTTTCCCAGGTGTATTTCGAATCCCCTGAATTTCCCAGGTTTCCCAGGTTGGTATGAACCATGCTCTCTAGCAGGCCTACATGAATCAGCGTATTGTCCAGCTTCAAGAAACGCATTCGACAAAAGCAATCAACTGCAGCTCAAAATGCTGCACCGGAAGCAGATCAAAATGCAACCTAAGCTTTATTTCACTTCTTTATCTTCCCGTACATGCCACGCTCGTCGCTTTGTGTACATTAGACAATCCTGCTCGAGAGGAAATTTGGGATTCTCACATGGAATTTGGCCTTGAGAAATTCATCGAAGATGGGACCAGGATTGCCATCTAGATAGTCGAATGCTTTTTCATATCAAATATGAAGGCTGACGTCACACACTACATAAGTACATGCCGGTCTGTAATGTAATCTCTTATATTGTAAAATGTCATACGACAGTCAATTTAGAAACCATTGATTGCAAAATTGATTAGTGTTTTGTACTCGAAAATCCATTTCTGTGTTCAAAAGATACTCAGCTTTCATAAAGAAGAGATACTCACTCTGACAAATAAGCCATAAATAAAAGGATATCGTTGTACCCATGAAACGTTGTGTAATGCACAGAGGTGACATCTGTCGCCATTTTAATTTGGTAACATGTGGCATGAAGATAATTTCAAACATATTCATGCTAACACCAGGGACCGTATGCTAGAACAACCCCTAACTTAGGATTTGCCTAAGTTAGGGGAAAAATCCTAAGTGGCATGCTTGAACGTCACCCCTAAGTCACTTAGGAAAAAAATCTTAGGGGATCGCTGGGGGTACCTAAGTTAGTGTTAGGGGGTGTTGGTATGCTGAAACAAAGTTAGGAAAAAAATCCTAGGAATCACAAAATCTTGACGAAATCTAGAACTTAGACCCGCCCCTAAGTCATGAAATATACAGGGTGACACAGCTAAAGGTTCAATTTTCATTCGCCTCCTATTCATGTGAAACAAGCAATACGGTGTCACTATTGCCTGTAATGTGATCATTAGAATATAGCATTTTGTAATTCATAACTTTTCTTCTCGTTCGTGCTCTATATCTATGATTTTTCCTCATAGCTTTAGAACTATCAAAATTGATAATTTTTGACAATTATTATTTAAGTTCCACATTCTAAATGTTTATGAAAGTCAATAGAAAGCTCAAAATAACTTCAGAAATTGCAATTTTTTGAAAGATAAAAAATCAGCATTCACAATGTCCTCCTTCCTGTTCGATGACGACGTGAAGACGACGACGATAATCGTCGAAACTGTTTGATAACATTTCTGATGTCACCAGGTGGAAAGCACTTATGATTCGATGCTTCAAATCGGCGATGTCTTGTAACGGCCTCTCATAAACTTTGGATTTGATAAATCCCCAGAGAAAAAAGTCACACGGGGTTAGATCTGGAGATCGAGGTGGCCATGGCTTCGTTGGAGATCCGCGTCCCATCCAACGTTGTGGAAAATGCTGATCTAGCCAAGTGCGCACACAAAGACCCCAGTGAGGTGGAGCGCCATCATGCATGAAAACCATGGTCTTTTTCTCAGTTTTGCTCAGCGTTGGGTAGAATTCACTTTTCAGCATTTCAAGATAGCGATCGGAATTAATTGAATTATCAAAGAAAAAAGGGCCGAAGACTTTGGATGTGGATATTGCGGCCCATACGGTTGTCCTTTCTGAGTGTAAAGGCTGCTCATGATACCAATGCGGATTGTCAGTTGACCAATAACGGCAGTTGTGTCGATTTACCGACCCGTCAAGGATGAAGTGGGCTTCGTCAGAGAATGTTAAATGCATCAAGTGGCTGGAGGAAGAAATTCTGCGAAGCTCTTCAGAAGCGAAGTTCAACCGACACGTCCTGTCTTCCTCACTCAGTGACTGAACAATTTCCATTTTATAGGGATGAAATCCCATGTTTTTCAAACATCGCCTGACGGATTCGCGGCTCACATCTAATTGTGAAGATGCGCTTCTTAAACTGGCATGAGGCTCAGATTCAAAAAGATTCCGGACCTCATCACATTTGTCTGGAGATGTTACAGTTTTTGATCTGTCTCTTGTTTGATCAAGAACACTGCCAGTCTCCATCAGGAGGACATGCCACTTCTTGATTGTGCTACTTGAGGGAGTGTCTACGTTTTTGCCAAATACTGCACGAAATTTTCGTTGCACAAGAGTAACACTCTCCATACACTCATACCAAGCCGCACATTTAGCTCGCTGTTTAATGGGATAAGCCATCAGAGACTGCTGCTGTTACAAGAAAATTCGACGTTTCATCAACACTAATCAATGGTTGTGAATGAAATCTCAATAACACTTGAACGTAAAAATCGAATAACTTCAATTTGAAAATTTCAAATAATCATAGCCTTCAGGTTGCTTGTTTGACATACGAGGCAAGTGCAACTTTCTAGGAAATTAAAAAATCATAGGAAAAATTATCAATTTTGATAGTTCTACAGCTATGAGGAAAAATCATAGATATAGAGCACGAACGAGAAGAAAAGTTATGAATTACAAAATGCTATATTCTAATGATCACATTACAGGCAATAGTGACACCGTATTGCTTGTTTCACATGAATAGGAGGAGAATGAAAATTGAACCTTTAGCTGTGTCACCCTGTATATCAATTCTTCAACAGGTTTTCTGCATGGACTAAATCAGTTAAACCTATTCAATAGTGGTTTAGATTCACTTTTATTTAACAGGTGTATAGTGCCTATGTTCATTTCCTAACAATTTTTTGACGCTCTACCCTCACCCCGGTCCGGAAAAAAATTTAGTGCGAAAAAAATGCAATTCATTTCCGTTTGCACCATCGTGTAGAGCAGGTCGCGAGGATTTGAAAAAATATAGCATACGAAATAATCCATCGAGCTAATCAAAAGTTATTGATACTTATTGATTTTTTCTACTTTTTGCGAAATAAAACTGATTTACTGCATTGTTAAAAAAATGCAATCAAATTTTTTATATTAGCTTGTTTAGGAGGCCAAGGACAGACAACGCGGAAATCAAGTTTGCTGAAAAATTGATCGAGCTAATCAAAATATTTACATTTATTGATATTTTTTCATCGATTTTTGAGCTATTTTATGATCTAGTTTACTATTCAGAATGCAGTAACTTGTTTTATTGGCAGCCATTCCCCCATGGGTGAACCGTTCGTGAAGTTGATGAATGTATCCCCTTATCATTTTCCATTGTTTTTGCTATCATCAACTTTACTCGTGCTACGATGCCATCTGATTAGCATGAAGTCGCATATCTTAAAAACAGATCTCTGTATCAGTGTGTGTGTGATCTTCAACAATATCGAATACAATACTCTCGTATGCGGCGCTCATCGACAAGCGAAACTCGCAGTCCTTAACTGACGACAGCAAACTTTCTTTGTTGTTATGTAATAACGGATGATCGTAATTGTTGCGTAATCACGGACGAATAAACATTGTAAACAGTGTTCATTGTAAACAATTTGCAAGTGCAGTCTATGTTACAATCAAGGGCGAAATCTCTGAACTTTTGATAATAATCTGCTTACCTCTTGCTAGAGTAACTATAATTTTTCCAGTTAAACGATGAGTCACAGGGTCTCTGCTCCAACTCACGAAGAGGCACGATATTTAATATGCCTGATCTGTGGAGAAAAGGGATCAGCTAAAATTTCTCCTGATCTAATAGAAACCGTTAGAGAAAAGCTCCTTCCTCGATATGATCCTTCCGATCCCTTTCTACCCTGCGCTGTTTGCTCCATTCATCAGAAAGCTCTCTATGAGATGAGACGTGGGAGCACTGATAGGAAATGCGAGCTCCAGGACCTCAACAAATACTACTCGAGTTCTGCGCACTGGACGCGAGTTTCCTGCGACACTAAGAGCTGCATCATCTGCTCTACTGCGAGGACCAATCCCGTTGGGAAAAGTGGCTCTACAACAGCAAATAGGAGAGGTAGACCACCAACAAAAGAAGATTACATTCCAACCAAGGTGTGCCCATCTTGCTTCGGGCCTCAAGCCAAAGGAAATGCTCACAGATGTTCCCGCACATCGAAATTGGAAAACATGCTGACAAGTTTTCCCCAAAATCAAAGGAAAAGTTACGTAGTACAATCCTCAAGGATCGCAGCAGGCAAGAAGGGTCACTGCACCGAATTCCCTTGGCAACAACAAGTGGCAAGAATCTTGAGGTGTCTCTGTTCCGTGAGCCGTGGTCAGATGAAGAAGTCATGTCCTCCGAAGAATTATGCAGACTTCAAGTTGGCGCAAACCTATCAGGTAAGTTTCTCTCGGTTACAAATTTCATATGTAACAGATAAATTCATTTTCAATGAAAAAAAATAAAGAAGCAAAGTAAAGCGAAACAGACATATTTTCACTTTTCATTTCAGGAAATCAAGTTAGCGCCATCGCTTTGACAATACGCAGAAG
The DNA here is from genome assembly GCA_907163375.1 of Prostheceraeus crozeri. Classification (NCBI taxonomy): domain Eukaryota; kingdom Metazoa; phylum Platyhelminthes; order Polycladida; family Euryleptidae; genus Prostheceraeus; species Prostheceraeus crozeri. Next base: position 78,968 of record CAJQUW010009650.1, read on the forward strand.
ATTTGGACGCAAGTCTGTTGAGTCATATTCGCGTGAGAAACTGGCGGAAATGGGTAGACAAATGGAGGACCATTTTCATGTAATAGATGGAGTATTTTTTGAGTCAACCGGCTCTAGTATGGTCAAAATAATCGAACGACCAATTGTCATAGCAAAAAACTGCATTGATGTTATTGATAAAATTCTTGCGGCAAGAGAGATAGATCCATCAGACTGCTTGATAAAAATTGGAGTCGATGGGGGTCAGGGCTTTTTTAAGATTTGTCTTTCGATATGTGATTCCACGGGAGAGGCAGAAACACAGTATGGAGCTGCGGCTGGTGGTGTAAAGGGTCTGATAATTCTCGCGATGATTCCAAACATAAGTGAGACCTAAGCTAATGTGGCGACCGTATTTGAGGACATCAACATCCCATTCAACCACACCTTCTTGTGCACCGATCTCAAGTTGGCAAACTTGATCGTTGGGATCGGGGCACATAGCTCAACATACCCATGTTGTTATTGCGAAAGCTCTCCAAGGGACCAGTGGATCACAGCTCCATTGCGCACCTTCAGGAGAATTCGGGAGCTGGAATCTCGCCGAAATGCTATGGAGAAGGGAGGAGTCGGACCATCAGACCCTCGTTTTTTCAAGAGTGTGCAACATGAGCCACTCATTAATTGCAGTGACGACACTTAAGTCTTGGAGAGAGTACCACCTCCGGAGCTCCATCTATTAATGGGAGTAGTCAATCATGTTTACAGACAAATGCACCAGGTACGTCTAATTATAATAGAACTGAAAACTTGATAATCATGTCTATTCATTTGCAGGTATGGAGTGATGTGGACAGGTGGCCAACCAGTCTGCACTTGAATTAGCTGGCTACCACGATGGGGATTTCATTGGTGGTGACTGTATGAAACTTTTGCGCAACGTGGATATGTTGGCCAGCATGTGCCCACTGCCGATTGTACCCTTCGTGGAATCCCTTCGCAATTTTCATCAAGTTGTTGTGTCTTGCTTCGGCATGAAGCTACATCCCAATTTTCGTGAGCATCTGGCTAGGTTCACAACCAGCTATCGTGACCTCGGCATCAGTATTACTCCAAAAGTGCATATAGTAACTGCACATGTAGGTGATTTTTGTGAGCAAGTGAACTCTGGCTTGGGCCCTTATTCGGAACAAGCTTCCGAAAGTATGCACGCAGTTTTCCAGAATTTCTGGGCTAAGCGACTTGTCAAAAACATTGACAATCCTACATATTTTGACTCATTATTGAAATCGGTGGTTGAGTTTAACAGCAAGCATATTTGAATCTTTCCGTTAACATTGTTCAGATATTGCAATTCGCTTTAAAAACTGATTTCTTAATTAACATTTCCTCAAACATTTTTGATATGCAGATGAGTGTTCTACTTTTCTTTCACTATATAGTCACTGGTTAACGATTCAAAGGTTTCAGTGTAAATACGACAAATTTGATTTGGTTCATGACATCAAAAATTTCTGTGAGATGAATAAATAGGCTATATTACTCAAGGAGCAATTTTTGATCGAATGATTCATAATAAATGGTTGAATATTAAAGAATATTTCATGCAAATACGCCTCACTTGAAAGAAACGGCATGTATTGCTAGATATCATCGACTTATTACTATTGCTCCCAATATGGCTGCATTAAATCAAACATTTTCTAAAAGTTATAAGAAAGAAATTTTCAATAGTTGTCAATAAGATCAGCTCGTCAAATACATTCCTACACTGACTTCTTTCCTGCTTATACTCAAAACTTGACAACATGAATAAAATTGGATTGCATTTAACTTTAACAACTTACATCAAAAAATTCTTAAAAAATGCAAAAAATCAATAAAAAATCATTAATGTAATTAACTTTTGATTAGCTCGATCAATTTTTCAGCAAACTTGACTTTTGTATTCTCCAGAGCGTACTGGACAAATTAGTGTGAATAAAATTGGATTGCATTTTGATTTCAGTGACTTAAATCAATTTTTTTCATAAAATAGCTCAAAAATCGATGAAAAATATCAATAAATGTAAATATCTTTTGATTAGCTCGATCAATTTTTCAGCAAACTTGATTTCCGCGTTGTCTGTCCTTGGCCTCCTAAACAAGCTAATATAAAAAAATTTGATAGCATTTTTTTAACAATCAAGCAAATCAGTTTTATTTCGCAAAAAGTAGAAAACATCAATAAGAATCAATAACTTTTGATTAGCTCGATGGATTATTTCGCATGCTATATTTTTTCAAGTCCTCGCGACCTGCTCTACACGATGGTGCAAACGGAAATGAATTGCATTTTTTTCGAACTAAATTTTTTTCCGGACCGGGGTGCCCTGTATGCAAAGGTTTTTGATTACGATGACACTTACTATCTGTCAGATAATTATTGTAGGCTATCAACGACTAATATAATATTGTAGCTCGACGACTTCCAACTCCTGAAGAAATCGTGCTGAAGAAAGAAGCAAAGAAGATCAGAAATATGACTATTATGCAAGAAAATGATCCGAATGATAAATTCCCGGAAACATCGGCGAACGATGGAAAGGAACGCCAACGAGAAATAATAAATAGATACTTTCCTTAATTTCCTTTTTTCTAAGTTGGACCTTGAATTTCTAGCAATTTTCGTATACACAATATTACTTGCATTGTCACTCTAGTGAATTAAGTCGTTTTCAAAAATAATCATCTACATTACATTGGAAAGTGGAAGGTTGTATTTGACGACATTATCTTGAATTAAGTTGACTAATCTCAATTCACGATGAAGACTTTGTGTTGAGTTATGAGAATATAAGAGTTTACATGTAATTATAGCATTATGAAAAGTGAAGCATGCAATAGTGATTACTTTAAATTTGCATTATTTGCAGCTCAAGGTATAAGATTGAGTGAGGTCAAATACCGAGTGTTAGAATGCTGGTGTTGAGTTGAACACCGGCGTTGACACCCAACACTTGTCTTGACGCTGGTGTTGACACTCAGGGCGAGCGTCGAAACTGTAGATTTCTATGGTGGAAAGTTTTCGATCTAGATTTCCAGATAACAGTGACCACTCATCAGTGTTAAGCGCAGATCATGTCGGGATGATATCAATTCGATGCGTTGTAATTGTATTTAATGCAAACTAAAATTTCGAAATTTTGAAAGATGGCACCTACAAGGAAGAAGCTCAGTGATGCAATGGTGAAGGACCTGCTCCACAAGATACTAGAGCAAGTCATTCTATGAGAAGAAGAAGAGGTGGAATGTTGCATAAGAAGATCATGCAGCTACTTGGGATGGAGATAGGATTCTCACATTCTGTCCAGGATCTTCTGAAGAACATGGGACTTGAATACAACGGGAAGGCAAAAAACCTCTCCAGAAGTGGTGGCGTTTCATCTGATGACGAGTCGTTGCCGACAGAGAAGAGTTTAAGGTGAGAAAGTCTATCGATCTTTTAGATCAACATGAATGACACATGTCAGTTATGAACTTATGCAAAATGACTGAGACTTACATGTAGTTCTACTTCTGTTCTTTTTTTTCAGAGGCTCTCCAGAGATTTGGAATCTGTATGAAGACTACCAGCAGTTGTACTATCCAAAGGGAAGTAAGGATAGGCCTAGCGTCCTCAACGAATCAGGAGAAGGTGCTGCAGCGGAGGGTTCGGGATCCTCAACACGTCGACCAACAAACGCAAGCTTGCTGGAAGACATTGCGAGCGGTATCCACCAATTGAACAAGAAGATGGATCTCCTCATTCAGGTTGTGGCAAAGGCCAATGACATTGATCTTTCCGAGTGTGTCAGTGATGGAGTTGAAGAGCAGAACAGTTAATTGTGATAAATGATAAATATAAGATTTCTTGTGAATATCTTTTCCATTTGAATATAATAAATTATCCCAAACAAATTATTCAAAAGCAAAAACAACTCTTTCATTCTATAAAATTAGTGTATCGGTTGTGAAGGACACATGCTGCTACCACACAATCTGAAGCAAACTGCACTCCATGCTTAGCGGCCAAGCGGGATTCTTTCATTTGGGTGATCCTCCACTTATTTTCAATGGCACCGATGGTGCGCTCGACAACTTGTCTTTGACGGGAGATTCTAGAATTAAAGGTCTCTTGAGCCGCACACAATACTACCACGGAGGGAGCAAATAATTCTTGGATGAACTCCCGTGTAGCCGGCGTCTCCAACGACAACTGTATCTTCCGGCAGTGAATCAAGAAACTCAAAGAAGCGGCCTCCCCAACCGACCGCATTAGCATCGTGCGCAGATGCTGGAACTCCTGCCAGAATGTATCTGACCTTCCCATGCTTATCGCACGCTATTTGGATATTAAGTCCATCACAGGATTTGACGCTTCTCCCACAATAGAAGGCGTCTCCCGCTCCATCTGGTCTTTGCGTGCGAACTATGAATCCGTCGATATATAAGATTGCGGCTAAATGTCCACCGTCCACCGCAGTCAGATCTTGGCGTAACGCTTGGAAATCCTCAGGCTGTGGAAGGTAGCAGTAGGATCCAATTGTATTGAGAATTCGTACGGCCTCTCGGCAATGAAGAACACAAGTAGATTTGGCAATTCCCTCAGCTTTGGCGGTTTTTCTATAAGTCCCGCCTGACGATAGAAATTCGAGAAAATTCTCCATTCGCCTTCTACTTGTGTGGTATCGCGGCTCCCCGGACTGATTCTCCCATCTCCATAAATGGAATTCATTGACCAACTCGTCTAATTGATCAGAGATCAATCTTTTCTGGCGGGTGCTGTCCTCACGCGCTTTCGGTGGATATTTGGCCCACGAAGCATCTTTGAAGTCTTTGATCTATCAAAACACAAAGGCCGGTCACTATAACTTTTCGAGAGAGGGAAGCCCAAAACGGGAATCCGGTGCCGTCGACGTTGATTCTCCAGTTGATTCCCGACGTCGACGTTGATTCTACTTGGTTGTTTGCAGGCCAAATGGTTTCAGTGAGTCTGAGGTGCAGCGATGGTGGCGAGCTGGAGAATCAACGTCGACGGCACCGGATTCCCGAGACGACATTAGGTTTCAGGGATCAGTTCCATATCTGCCATGTTTATCTGAGAAAGTCCGAGACATCCTCAAAGAAGTTGGGGTCAATGTGGGGATGAGACCTTCAACGACGTTAGGAAGCTTACTGGTGAGAAAGAGACCCAGTCCTGCGAAGCAGTTCGGGGTGGTATACAAGCTTTCATGTTCAGAGGAGAATTGCTCATGGAGTTACGTTGGCGAGACGGGAAGGACAGTGGATGAGCGAAGAAAGGAACACATGCGGGCCATCCGCTGCGTGGACGTTGACCATTCGGAGGTTGCTCGACATTCTTTTGAGAGCGACCATTTTATTGACATGGGGTCCATGGAAGTGTTGGAGAAGGAGTCGCAGTGGCAAAAACGTATTGTGAAGGAGACACGAAAAGTTCAGTCTTTCAACAGCGTGAAGCACAGTATCAGTGACCACTGGAACTTTTTTTGACTTTCATCCTTTTTTGACTTTTTTCTTTACTACTTACTTTTCTTCATTAGTATGTCTTAATCGTTCTTTTGACGAGAGAATGTTATTTGTGTACGCATAGATTTTGCTTGTCACGTTTAGTTTGTCAGACCTTGAGTATTATTCATTCCGTGCATGGCTTGTAAACATTCGCCTGAAGATGGCTGCCTGTAGCGGCTGAAAGGCCTCGCCAATAAAGAGAAATCGACGACATCGATCGTTTTGGGCTTCCCTCTCTCGAAAAGTTACAATGCCTGGCCCTCTCTTCTGTGAAAGCCGGTCACAATATATGGGTAATGATTGCCAATCAGAATGGAAACATGTATTCAGACCACATCAGCATGACATCCGCAATTTGACCTGTGCGAGTGCTGAACCCCTAGGGGTTGAGCGACCAATTGCATTGAAATCAGTTACGATTCCAGTGTTGAGATTCGCTTTGCTAGAGCCTTCAACAGTCTTGACAGCAAGACTGACTGGCTAGCGCTTAGCGCCAGTGTTCAACCACCTGCATTGAGCGTTGACCGTTGATTTCACGGTTACACAACACTGAATATGACAGCACGGCACCTGTGCTGAGCGTCAACACTCGATGAATATAGGCGTTTAACATTGAAGTTCAGAGCTGAGCGCCAGTGTTCAGCCCAGCGCTGCTAATCAACACTCAGCTTGGCGCTCAGCGCTGGTGTTAACACTTGAAGTTCAACACCAGCACTCTAACACTCAGTATTTGACCTCACACATTGTATTGCCGAAGTATTCCAATATCAATAACGCAGTTTATCTTTTTAATCCATGGTTTTTAATTATTTTTCACTCAAAATATCTGTAGATATTTGACCATATTCTTTGATCATATGTTACTCTTGAACATTGGTAAATGCGAGTATTAAATTTGACATTTGAAGTAACGATAAATTCAACCAAATGTTACAGTGAAAGTTCGTAAAAAATAAAGATCTTTGATGGAAGCTAATAATGGGTCGGATACGTCCTTTTATATTCATCATTGGCATGATAAGATTGAATCTACAATATTTGCTGTGCGCTCCATTCTGATTGGTTATTGAAATCTACCAATACAATGTCAACTCATGTAATAATAAATGCTGGTAAAACATTTTCTATATCTATGTTAGTAACTGTTGGTACCATCTTCTCAATCATGAGATGACGATTATAATGCAATCTATTTTGTCTAATTTGATGCAGTATTAGCTGAGCTATCGCCAATTTCATGTTTCGACAACTTTTGCGTTGACGATAAGTCCACGGTATTCACTCATTAGTTGAGTAATTAAGACGTGCACACTTTGAGGATAAAGGTATTATTCCATATAACTTTGGAACTACTGCATCGATTTTGATAAACGAAACGTTGTCTTCATCGTAACAACAAGATGAATACAACTGCAGTTCCAGTTTGTCGGTAACCAATATTTTTTTGAAATTGTTTTTTTCACCGTCAATCAATCGCCGACTGCAGTTTGTGGGACAATTCGTTGTCAGGGTGTGAAAATAAACACAGCTGCAGCAGTCTGGTGATCTGCCAATCAAGTGAACTTAAGGAGAGTCCCCTAACTTAGGGAATGGCTAGGGAACGTTCAAGCTTACCGACTAGGATTTCACCTAGCGAATCCCTAAGTTAGGATTCTAAGATAAAGATCTTAGGAATTGTTCTAGCATACGGCCCCAGATACCTACTAAAGAATGTATTTCATGATTTTTCCAGTAGAAACTGGTACAATAAGTCTTGACAATCACTGTCTAGACAAGTATTGTCGTGTAGCCGACTTGCAAATAGCATTTCGCTACTGACTGGCTTTAAATACGAGTATCGACATTAATTGTACGTGTCGTCTCTTTTCCTACACGGTGTGGGCGCGGGATACGCTGTTTTGCTACAACAGTCAACTAAGATGATGATAGTTAAACGTCACAACTCCTCCCTTATTGTGGGCGTGGACGGTGCTGACACAGTCAGACTTTCTTGGATCGTAGTAATCTTTTAGTCCAGGGGTCGTATGCTAGAACAATTCCTATGATTTTTATCTTAGAATCCTAACTTAGGGATTCGCTAGGTGAAATCCTAGTCGGTATGCTTGAGCGTTCCCTAGCAATCCCTAAGTTAGGGGACTCTCCCTAAGTTCACTTGATCGGCAGATTACCGGACTCCTGCAGCTGAGTTTATTTTCACACCCTGACAACGAATTGTCTCACAAACTGCAGTCGGCGATTGATTGACGGTGAAAAAAACAATTTCAAAAAAATATTGGTTACCGACAAACTGGAACTGCAGTTGTATTCATCTTGTTGTTACGATGAAGACAACGTTTCGTTTATCAAAATCGATGCAGTAGTTCCAAAGTTATATGGAATAATACCTTTATCCTCAAAGTGTGCACGTCTTAATTACTCAACTAATGAGTGAATACCGTGGACTTATCGTCAACGCAAAAGTTGTCGAAACATGAAATTGGCGATAGCTCAGCTAATACTGCATCAAATTAGACAAAATAGATTGCATTATAATCGTCATCTCATGATTGAGAAGATGGTACCAACAGTTACTAACATAGATATAGAAAATGTTTTACCAGCATTTATTATTACATGAGTTGACATTGTATTGGTAGATTTCAACAACTGATCAGAATGGGGCGCACAGCAAATATTGTAGATTCAATCTTATCATGCCAATGATGAATACAACAGGACGTATCCGACCCATCATTAGCTTCCATCAAAGACCTTTATTTTTTACGAACTTTCACTGCAAAAACTGTTAACATTTGGTTGAATTTATCGTTACTTCAAATGTCAAATTTAATACTCGCATTTGCCAATGTTCAAGAGTAACATATGATCAAAGAATATGGTCAAATATCTATAGATAGGAAGAGTGAAAAATAATTAAAAACCATGAATTAAAAAGATAAACTGTGTTATTGATATTGGAATACTTCGGCAATACAATCTTATACCTTGAGCTGCAAATAATGCAAATTTAAAGTAATCACTATTGCATGCTTCACTTTTCATAATGCTATAATTACATGTAAACTCTTATATTCTCATAACTCAACACAAAGTCTTCCTCGTGAATTGAGATTAGTCAACTTAATTCAAGATAATGTCGTCAAATACAACCTTCCACTTTCCAATGTAATGTAGATGATTATTTTTGAAAACGACTTAATTCACTACAGTGACAATGCAAGTAATATTGTGTATACGAAAATTACTAGAAATTCAAGGTCCAACTTAGAAATAAGGAAATTAAGGAAAGTATCTATTTATTATTTCTCGTTGGCCTTCCTTTCCATCGTTCGCCGATGTTTCCGGGAATTTATCATTCGGATCATTTTCCTGCATAATAGTCCTATTTCTGATCTTCTTTGCTTCTTTCTTCAGCACGATTTCTTCAGGAGTTGGAAGTCGTCGAGCTACAATATTATATTAGTCGTTGATAGCCTACAATAATTATCTGACAGATAGTAAGTGTCATCGTAATCAAAAACCTTTGCATACAGGGTAAATCGTCAAAAAATTGTTAGGAAATGAACACAGGCACTATATACCTGTTCAATAAAAGTGAAACTAAACCACTATTGAATAGGTTTAACTGATTTAGTCCATACAGAAAATTTGTTGAAGAATTGATATATATTTCATGACTTAGGGGCGGGTCTAAGTTCTCCTAGATTTCGTCAAGGTTTTGTGATTTAATTCCTAGGATTTTTTCCTAACTTTGTTTCAGCATACCAACACCCCTTAACCCTAACTTAGGTACCCCCAGCGATCCCCTAAGATTTTTTTCCTAAGTGACTTAGGGGTGACGTTCACGCATACCACTTAGGATTTTTCCCCTAACTTAGGATTTGCCTAAGTTAGGGGTTGTTCTAGCATACGGCCCCCAGATGCCCTTCTTGACGACTTCCTATATCACTTTCGGGGCTCGACCTCTTGACCGAAAGATAGCTAGGCCAAGCACTTAACCACTGTGCCACGGAGACCACATGAAGTCTCATTATTTCTCGCCATGCACTTACTGCTCCAGTTTTGCCCTGAGCTCGCATCTGATTGATGTCGTCAGGCTTCAGCGTCTGATTAGCCGCACTGGCCGAGAGATTTCGATTGTCTTTGCCTGCTGCCTCACCATCGATATCCGTGATCACTTTTTCTGAGGAGAAAATGAATGAAGTGAGAATCATGGAAATGTGACAATTGAACTCTCATGGTTGACTCTCACTTTCAAAGTTGTCATACTCTCGCCGATCCGTCACATGTTCAAGTTCATGATCACGGATTAGAAAACGGCTACCGTACGGCTTTCCAATAGCGGCATCAAACCGGAATTTCACCTTCTCGCACAGTTCCAGTCTGAAATGTGCTGTATAAAGTAGGGAATTCGCAGTGGATGTCATCTAGAAATCAATACTCACCTATTCGTCTGAACAGTGGTAGATTTGTAGAACCGATCCTTCCGTATGATCACCAGATCACCCTCCTTTATGAGATTGTCAGCTGGAGTGCTAGAAAAGCAAACTGAGGGTATTTTGAGTACGTCCTCGTCTTGCAAGTCCTCCTGAAGCGAAATCAATTGAAAATAATAGGCGAATAATTAGGCTCAGTCAAGTATTGATTCTCTGCTATGAGTTGCAAGCAGTTCGACAAAGCAGTGACCACAGTCTGTTGGCCAAATCAGTTGATAAGTTGAGAGCTAAGTCATTTCACTGAGTATTTTCAGCTCTCTGCGGAGAACTGACTCATAAATCTTGTGTGAAGAACTGAATAATTTTTGAGCGATCACACTAGTAAACAATGCTGTGGACCCGGTCGACTTTAGGACCGAATTCGAGTCCGGCCGAAAGCCACCGCGTCCGAGAACAAATCCAAGTTTGATAATACCCGGTAGGCCTACTTACAGAATATACGCCCCTTTTCTCAAGTCAACGCTGTTGTGAGTGAAATAAGAAATATTATTGGAACCATCAGATAACAAATAACGAACTAGTGATTGCCCTGAATTTCCCATCCACCATCACCGAATTTCAAATATTATACAACTAATCCAATGAACAGTTCAATCACAGGATTAGATTGTTTAAGTCCTTCAGTTTACTAGAAGTGAAGACTAATTCAAAACGAAGGCACATGTTGGGAACTTAGTAGGTGAGCAAAAGAGAATTCCTAATACCTTACAGAGATAGGAAAAACAGTCGTACGCCGCTTGCGGATTGCTGTGAATTCCTCCAAAATGCTTCGATTACTTCAGATTCGAAAAATTCAGATCATTGAGTACAAGTTTTCTCGTTAGCAGTATAGGGTATGACATCCGGCGCATCGCTTCGCTTCGCTCGCACCGGATGTCACACCTTGCGAGATTTCAAAAAATTTACGTAGTCTATAAATTTCAAAAATTTAGGTAGTCCCCAAATTTCGAAAATTTAGGCAGTCGAAGAATATGACGTGGTCGAAAATTTAAGTTGTCTCAAAATATCACGTAATCGAAAATTAAGTTGTCTCAAAATTTCACGTGGTCGAAAAATATCGAAAATTCCACGTAGACGAAAATTTAAGTTGTCTCAAAATATCACGTAATCTAAAAAATATCACGTGGTCGAAAATTTAAGTTGTCTCAAAATATCACGTAGTCTCAATATACCAGAAGATTGTATTCAAAATATTTATTAAAAAAATGGATGAAACAAAAGTGGAAGAAACCTCAACGGGGACGGCGACGACGAAGATGGAAGAAACCTCGAGAATATATCCTTCGTTATCTCAATTAAAAATAACTGAATTGAATAAAGAAAACACAAAGATAGAGTACGTTGTATGAAAAGATAAGGAATCTCAGTTATTAGTAAGATTAGAGCATTATAAAAAATTAAGAAGACGCAATCATTACTTAGACATTCTTCGTTATTGTACTCTCACCATTGTTTAAAGTACTAATTGTGTGAACTAGAAGATCATTGTAACTCAAACACAAAATTATTCAATGAACCCGTACACTGGCTGATGATTGAAGAGAGAGAGAGAGATTATTGTTCTAGCAATGGAAAACATCTAACAGCTTTCTCCTAAAATTATAGTGCAATCTCTTGTCATTTCAATTTACGCATCGATAAAATTTTGACAGTTCAATTTACGCGTCGGTAAAATTTTGACAGTTCAATTTACCCCTACGTAAATTATTTTCAGAATCAGTTTTCAAAGTCAGTTTTATAAATCCATTTGCAAAACTTATTTAGCGCTTTCTCTTTCCACATGAATAGGTTAAAACACATAAGGGTAGCAATAAAAGCAATTCTTCTTGTGAATTGAGAACACATAAGGGTAGCAATAAAAAGCAACTCTTCTTGTGAATTTAGAACGCATAAGGCTAACGCCGATATACAAGACAGCTGTCATAGCAATTTTTAAACTAACACTTTAACGATGAAACACATTAACGAATGAAGTTCATGAAGAAAATGGAAATCTGTTAAACAAGGTAGATTAGAATAATTATAATATAATCATTTCAAAATCGAATAAGTAGTAAGGAAAGTCATCATTATGTGACAATTTTTTAACTCAATCCCCCCTTCTGACTTTTAGGGGACCCTATCAGAAATTTTTTTTATTATAAAATGTCTAGCATAACCGAGTTCTTAAAATTATATGGGAAGCAAACAACTACGAATTTCGATTTAAATAAGATCACAAATCAATTGGGAATAAAGAATTTTCACCTATTGATGAGGGATGAATTACTATTGATAAAAGATGTACCTGAAGTGAATTTTGTAAAAAATCTTCACACGTCAGATCAAAAAGGAGTAGATTGGTCTGCGGGTATGTCTAATAAAAATGGTGACAATTACTATTTCGACTCTTATGGATTGCCTCCAACAAATGAAGTCAAAGAATTACTTGGAAATGGAATTTATAATACATTTCAAATTAAAAAAACCAGGAACAACTTATTGCGGTCAGTTATGTCTTTATGTTTCATTTAAATTACAGGATGGAGTACCATTTTTTGATATTATGTTAGAATTGAATAAGGGAATTCAATTCCCGAAAAACGCTAGTTCTAATGGCTAGCTAAAGGATACTTGCAATTAAAGCTGAAGCGCAGCTAGCTAAAGCGCCACCTAAAGGTTAAAGCTCGGTTATTTGTAATTCGTTTTCATAAAATCTGCCTTTGATTTCCTCATTATCTAAATCTCTAATTTCATCAGTAATCGCATCAGTTTGATTTATTTCACAAACTTCAAATATCTCTTTACTCCAATAACCAACAAAGCCTTTTTCAAATTTATTCTTATATTTAAATATTCGTACTCTATCTCCAATCTTAAATTTCGTCTTACGTTTCTGTAAATTCGGATTACTCTCATTCGAATAATCATTTTCGAATAACTTCTTTCGTATCAAATCAGGATCAGAAGCATTCTTTGGAGTTTCTTCAATGGTTCAATGAACTTTATTATTGTACTGATCTACAATTCCTGGTAATATTTTTAACCATTTCTGATTTCCTTGTTCTGTAAATTTGTTGAATATTTTACTTTTTAAAGTTCTATTGAACCTCTCTATTACTACAGCTTTGCCAGCAATTTCTGTGGAATAAACAGTTTCAAATAATGGCTTAACATTTCTATTGTAAACTCAGATCCTTTATCAACAAACAATTTTTTTGGCTTTCTATTACTTTCTTTAAAGATTTCTTCAAACGCATATTTAACTGACAGACCACTTTTGTTTTTTGAAGCCTTCACCGAAGCGCATCGTGCATATAAATCTATAACGGTCAATGCGTACTTAAACCCTCTTTCATTCGGCATATTGACTAGATTAGCACTCCAAATATCATCTTTATTAAATACTTTTACTTTCAATAGATATTTTGGTTTTCTATATTATTTATGAATTTCGGAGGCATAAGTTTCACTTAAACCCTGACCAAAAAGCAATTTAGCTTGTAATGCTTTCTTAACAAACATTCTTTCAATTTTTTATCTTAAGGTAGGATTTTCAATATTATCTAATTCTTGTATCATTTTCTTATCAGCTACATGTCTAGAAGCCATATCATCATGTTCTCTGTATGCTAGATCGTGGCTATAAGCTGCTGCATCTACTCTGTTTATTGGTTCTTCACCTGGTTTTGGATTATTATTCTCATCTAGTCTTATATCTAATCGAGTTTCTGGGCCGATATGAATGACCAGGAAGATGTTTCTCTTTTGAATATTTACTCCAAATATAACCAGGAAAGTTTTCGAATGCTTTTTGTATATCGTTACCTTCGTAACGCAGACAATTTGAGGTTTTATGTACTTTTAAGAGATAATTCAATAAATCTAAATTAGAAATTTTTAATTTAATTAAATTTTCGGAAATTGTAAAACTTGTAGAATACATTTTTAAACATAAAATAAAATAAATGTTCCAGAACCATCTTTAGTTTCTATTAAATCATCAACATTATGTAGAATGCTTTTGAGAACTCGTTTTCCTTCATCAACTAAATTTAATTTACCAATAAAATTATCTACTATTCCTTCACCCCTAGCAACTTTCTCTCACTCTATTATGACGTTTTTGGTCTTCTAATGCTGCCTTCTATGACTTATTTTTATTTACTGCCTGGACAATAGCAGCTGTCCCACCTGCAACACTTCCTGCTGCTGCTATGCCACCTATTATTTGTGGAAGTAATGGGAGAATTCCACCATTCTTTTATTCCTGTAATTTAATATTCTCTATCATTGGTTTACTTATGTAATATTTCTTTTTTCTAATCATAATAGTTTTAGGTGTATTTTTGTCAACAATGTTACGCAATTTTAATTCAACAGTTTTATTATTATTATTACTTTTCGCTTGCGACATTTTTAATAAAAAAATTTAAGATAAGAACAAATTTCAATTAACGTATTCTAACCATCTTTCCATTAAAAATTTCAATAGAATATTTTACATCTTCTAGCAATAAACCATAAGCCATCAATGAAGTTGCGGAATCTTTCTTTTCAATATTAATTGTTACATCACAACCAGTCTCGATAATATCTTCAGATTGTGCACTTAAATCGAATCTTTAATCGGTATCTGGTAATGGTGTTGTAAAATTGGCATCACTATATAAAGAATATTCAGTGTAAAGAGGAATCAGGTAAATATAAATAACTTTGTTGATTATCAATTTCAAAGATTAAATCTCCTCCAGTATTTACTCTACTAGAAGATCCGGGATTCATAGCAATTCTTATATAGTCATTCTTTTTTTGATTGTAACTGACGAACAGAGGATCGTCTAATCTAAATTTATTTTCGATAAAGCGATCTGAATGATTGATTAAGGAAGACATTTTTATAAAAAATAATTTGACTTTATGTTTTTTCTCACACACAGAAAAAATTTTTCTTATGTTTCCTTTTCGAATATATTTTAGAATTTTGCTAAACCATAACCTCTTATTTCTTCAATTGATTTCTTCTCGTGTTTAAATATCAGCAGCTATGTTAGCAATTTTGTTTTTTGTTTCCTCTGAAAGTTTTTTTAATTTTTTTTGGTTCTTCAGAACCATTCTTAAGTTTACGAATAGTTTCTAGTTGTTTTAATTCGTTTTGAGACTTAACAGCATTTGATATTGCACTAGCTGTACTACCTATAGCAGCTGCTCCTTTTGCAGCAGATGTAATCAAATCTTTATTATTTTTAATTAAGTTAACGATACTTCCGATACCAGAAAATATTCCAGCTCCGCGGTTTACACCAGCTCAGCTGTTTACACTATCTCCTTCTTTTACAATAGTTTCTACAGTGTTATAATGGTAAACAGATTTCATAGATGGTTCATGTGCTATTTTTTGATTTGAAGCAAAATGTTTAAGATTGTGTTTATAAATTATAGGCATTTTTTAGGAACAAATTTGTCTTTTGGGAAAAATATTTACGTTTTGGATCGGCTAAAGCATCTGAACAAGGTTCTATCAAGATTTACGTGTGTGAATGGACAACAACCGCGTGATAACTTTATTAATTTTCTGTTGCACTTTATCTATTGCGTCAAGCAGTGTGTGATGTATTTTAATTTCTTTTCTATTAACTTGCATTTTCTGCTGATTCATCTTCAACGCCACTTTAAGAGCATTCAATTGAACTTTAATTGAATATCTAACTGATTTTTAACAGCATCTAACCGTTCTTTATTTCCTTTATCATTTTTCTTTAATTCAATTTCTAAATTGATTTCAAGAGTTTTCATTTTATCAACTTTTTGATTAAGTTAGTTTACTTCATTTATTATTCTATTCATCTTTTTCATTTGTTGAGTAATTTTAGAACTTAATTCATCAACACTTTTTTGGAATGTGGTTTGTAACTGCTTTAAATTTTTTTAAATTCTTTCAGGAAGTTTTTCTATTTCATCTTCTAATTGTTCTTTCAGTAGTTGTATCTGATGTTTATTTTTAATGACTGCAGATTTTAAATTTATAGAAAGTAATATTAAAATTTTTGATTGTTCTGAAATCTTTTTAAAAAGTTTTGCTATATCTGCTTCTAGCTCTCTATCCTTTTTATCAAGTTTTAATAATTTTTCGTTTAATGATTTGTCATTAAGTTTAAGCAACTTTAATTCATTCATCAGTGGAACCAAAACATCATTTATATATTTTTCTTTTAAGTCATTGATTTGTGTATCAACATATTGTTTATTTGTTAACTCTGTATTTTGTTGCGGAAGAATAGAAAGATGTAATGGAACAGATAAAACGTCTCCAGTTTTCATGATATAATTTTCTATTTCAATTTCTGATTCACGATTATTCGGGATATATGCACCTCCACCAACATTTGGTAACATTATTTTTTAACTATAAAAGATGTCATGAAAATAAAAATTGTTTTTTCATGAAAATAAAAATAAATTTTTCACATAAAAATAAAAATGGAGATGACTCAAATATGTCAAGTTTGTAATATGCGTTTTACAAATCAAGCGTTCTTATATTCACATATGAAATATACACCATGTGATCAACTTATAAAACAATCTCAACAAAAATATGCACCTATGCAACAATTACTACCTATGACATATAGGCAATACGTTCTTCAATCACAACAATTAAAAAAATTGTTTCTTCTTCAACAAGGTCAAAAAATTCAACCTGTTCAAGAAATTCAATCTATGACAAATATTCAACAATTACAACATT
Organism: Prostheceraeus crozeri; assembly: GCA_907163375.1. NCBI lineage: Eukaryota > Metazoa > Platyhelminthes > Polycladida > Euryleptidae > Prostheceraeus > Prostheceraeus crozeri. The sequence continues at coordinate 95,723 of CAJQUW010009650.1, forward strand.
TGGTATAGCAATACCTAACAGATTAACAAATAATGATACATTAAAATGTTTAAAATCTGGAATTGATGATGAAAGGAATGCCTTGAAAAAAAGCAACACCAATAATATCTGATGCCGAATCTACATTAGCTGAAGTAAAACAAACAATTGAAGATAAAAACCAATAATAAACGGTGTGAGTGCTATAATTAATTAATTATATTTTCAGATATAAATTTTAGACACAAATTTTTTAGATATAAATTTTTTGGATATAAATTTTTAGATGTAATAAAATTTTCATATGTAATGAAATTTTTAGATGTAGCAAGTTTTTAGATGTAATAAGTTTTTAGATGTAATAAAAAAATTATCATTCCCACGTGTCATCATCATCAAATAAATTACTCTAACTGACGATTGTTTGAAATATTTCAGCTTGAATATCTTCTGCGTTATAAGGTAACATAATTTCATTTTCATCAGGTGCTTGACGTTTAAGAATATTTATTTAACCAGAAAATTTTTTTTCTTCAGTATTATTATTTTTATCAGGAATACTAATTCCAGTTTCTAAAGATCTTTTCCATGGTTTATTAACTGTAGTCGATAATGTTTTACCCGAATATAATTTTAGAAAATCTTCTACTTTTACTTTATTTTGTGAATATCCTTTAAATTTTTTCTTTTCACTAAGTCTTCCTTGTTCATATACAGTAATACAGTATTTTACTTTAGGTGCAATGAACATTGCAAAAATAATTCCACCATTTCCATAATCATTTTATCCTTGACACAATTCTCCCCCAACATATCCAGCAGCATCTAATTTATTGAAGAGTTCAGTAGAAATGTATAAACTATCGGTATCTGTATAATGAATGTATTTTTCGTTGAAACCATTAATTTCGAAAATAAAGTTATTCATGATTCTTTTAGAGTGAGAAAGAATAATAGAACCTAAGTGTGATGGCATGAATGATGTCTTCCCATCTTTTACGATATTAGCTTTAAGAAATTCATCATCTTCCATTTCTGCTTTAGCTAAATATTGTTCATCATTTAATGTTTTATAATCTTTTAATTCTTGTGTAAAATTTTTTTTAGGTGTACTTTTATTCCATAAATGATATTTAGTGGTTATATCTTTTTGTACAGTTTTGCCATATAGCGAATTCATCAATAATTTAATTAACTCATCGCCTACAGTGTTTCCCTCAGTTTCATATTTTTTTCTCGAATTAAAAAGTTTTTCAATATATTTTTGAAATGTTGAAACTTGACAATTTTTTTCATAAATTATACCATCATTAATATGTAAGATTTTTCCACCACATCTAACAATTTCTTGTATGTCTACAGAAGTTAATACATCATAACATACACCATTTCTAAACCTGATTACTTTTACATGAGAATCATTATTTTGATGTTTAGCTTCATCTTTTATAGGAACTGGTTGAAAAAACATATCATTCGGATATTGAAACACAACTTTAAATATTCCAGTTTTAGGTCTGAATGTTTGAGTATTAAATTTAGATATTATTTCTCGTTCTTCTTCTTGACAAAATTTTCTAGCTGATTCAGCTTTAGGATATTCTGAATTTTCATCATACATAGCTGATGGATATAAAGATGTTGCATCAAAAGCCGTTAGAAATTCATTTTTTTGTTCAAGTAGTTGATTTGAAATTTTCTTACAAATTTCAGTTTAATCTCCTAAATCTCGATACTGTTTCATTAAATCTATTAAATTACTTCCAGGAGACAAAGTCCCCAGCGTAGCGACCGTAAATACTGTTTTAATATTGGTAACAAGATGTTGCAAAATGGAGATATGTATTTTCTTATATTTGCTGAAACTCTTCCGCCTTTAACAGATTTTCTAATATAATTTCTAGCCTATAAATCTGTATGAGAATGAATATTTATATTGTCATTTTGTACGCTTTTCATCCAACCGTTAAATGTTAAAGCGGAGGATGTTAAATTAGTAGTTATATCTTCACCAACTAAATCTCGCATAACATTATTATATTTGTAGATACAAAAAACTAAAGAAAGAATATCGTTAACTAAATATGGTCTCCATTCATTTTCTTTTTCTTTATAATTTTCATGTGTTATGTCTCCAATTTCATAATTTAATTTACACACATTGGTAGGAATTTTAAAATTCTCACACCATTTAGAAAGACTTGTTTTTACATGTTGATAACTACATTTCGTTACAACAGTTTGAAGTGCTAATTTACCTCGAGGTGAATTTTTTTTCATATTGTTTTTAAATCTAAAAGATTTTTGAATATATCTACTAACACATTCAGTTGTATAAGGATTTTGTAATGAAGCAGTTAATATCACTCTTGAAGTTCTAAGAGGCGGTTTAGATAATTTAAAATTAGCTTTTATCGGAAAATAGGAATCAAAACCTGATGAATTGTGAGCTATTAAAGTTACTTTCGAATAACTAAATTTTCCAAGAGTTTTAAAAAATTGATGTATCGGACATGCGTCCTCTGGGTTTCCCCCGATTGGACATTCATCATCCAATATTATATATTTAGTTAGTTATATATTTAGTTCTCGTAAATATTATCACACAATTTTGAAGTTTATCAAATTCTAATTCAGTTAAATTATTATACTCATAAATTTGTTTTTTAAGTTTTTTTTAATTTCATCTTCATCTTTTGATCGTTTAATTTTAATCATATCACTTAACAAACGTGTTTCTAATTCTTTCAATCTTTGTTTCGGTAAGCAACATATAAATTTATTAAAATTAATAGCTCCTACAGCATAAGGAATAGGATGAGCTGTTGAACAGTTAGGATCAGGAAAAGTTTCGAGATCCCAAATATATGTTGAAATATAGTCAATTTTTTTCTTTGGGATGATTTTATATGGACGCGTTGTTAGATTTTCATCAGCAACTGCTTTATATATTGGTTTGAAATTATTTTCAATTTCTCTAATAGCTTTTAATTTATGAGATTTATTAATTAAACAACAGTGTCCAATTGTTGAACCTTCGTGAAAATAATTGTAATAAACATAATTATGAAACCCTTCAATTCCTCTATGATTTAAATGACGATTCGAAGGACTGAACACTTTCTCCAAAAAAATTTATTGAACTGAGAAAATTTGCAGTTTGACATTACTCCTGTTCTCGATGTGGCTTTCTCTTTATATAAAAAATTATTAAACATTTCTTTCATCATTTCTCCTTCTTCTTCATTAAAACCTCGTAAAACATTATAACATTTAATAAAACAAAAATCTTCAGAAGGAATATAACAATATTCGCCGAAATATTCTTTGATTCTATATTTCATATTAATAACTGCACCTCTTTGTGATCTTTGTACTAGCTTCATTCCAAAATCTTCATATTTAATATCATCTGTAAAAGTCCATTTCTGACTATCTGATTTCTCATCCAGATTGGAAAACCATGTTTCAAATGATTTTTTATTATAGAAGGTTACGTAAAAATTTTGAATTATATTTTCCTGATCTTAAATAACTTTTCCAAGTAAATTAATAATTTTACCATTTGCTAAAAGTTTCCGCATATCATTTACTACATTAATAAAAGATACATTTTCATATTTAATTTCATTTGCATTAAATAAATTACATAAATCATCACCAAGTTCATCCTTAATTCTATCATCAAAAAAATTATCCGTAATAGGAGTTTCTAATATTTCTTTTGTTCCACGTTTCTGTTTTTTAATACTACGTTTAATACTACGTTTCTGTTGCTTAATACGTTTACTACGTTTAATTTGTGCATCAAACTCTGCAATTTGTATCTTGTTTAATTCATCAATCCTAGACGTTAGTCCGAGAGACATTTCACGATTCATATTTTTTTTAAAAAATGTATTTTTTAAAAGAAAAAATGTATTTTTACATATACACAGGAATATTTAATTGATGTAATGTTTCTAATTCATGTGTTGTTAAATTTTCTTTCTTAAGCAACCACCATAAATTATTGTATGCTAGAAATGCTCGGAAACTTCTTAAACAAAGTGGAAATCATTTGTTTTAACACACGGTTTAATACCATGTTTTGTTTTATAATCTGTAACGAGCGCTACGTATTTATGATAATAATAAAATCTAACTTCTTTCTTCGAATTGACAGGGTTTGTAGGATGACTATAATCTTTTAAAACTGGTACATTTTCTATCTTGCACGCGTTCAACAAATTTTTTTATTTTTATTAACAAAAAATTTATAAGAAAAAATCATTCGATCACTGTGCGAAAATATTTTCGATAACTCTATCATGAATTTTTTTATCAATATTAACTGTAATGAAGCCATAATCTTTTGACCACGCGTTGTTACACGATTGTTTGAATTCATCTTTATTTCTTACGCATAAATCTCTTAACAAATCACTTAAGTTTCTTGCATTTATTTCAAATAGTATAAATATATTTGCATTCTTTCTAATAACACTTCCATCTAATGAATGCATACTATGTGTTAAATAAAAAACACTACAGTTATTATGTCTACCTCTTGTGATATAATTTCTCTGAACTGACTGATTTCTATCATTAACACAATCATCAAAAATTACACAATGTTTCATTGTTTTATCTAGTTTACTAGGATCTTGCATATTACCACTATCATCTATTAATTGTATTTTTATATGCTTATTTTTATTGGATTCTACTAACTGATTACTTTTTGCTACTTCTTCACACCACGAACTTATTTCTTCTTCATCTTCAGATTTTTCATATTCTTTGAATAATGAAGCAATTGCTGTTTTTTAAGATTATTTTCAAATCCATATTTTAAAAATTGATAGACGGGTTGCTCTGCTGTTGTTGCATAAATTGTAAGATAGTTATAATCCAAAAAGTTGGGTGTCGTGAGAATTTTAAATAATAGATACGTTTTACCACAACCTGATCTTCCACAAATAACTGACAAAACTTTATTAGATAAATTTGGATGATGATTAAATTTAAGTTTTTTTTGTTTAATGGGGGTACTTCACTCATTTTTTAATAAAAAAGTTTTATTTTTAAGAAGAAGAAAATTAAACTTCTCTAACCAAAAGATCTATCACAATCTCTTCACCTCCAAAATTTATTTCTGGTCCTTTCTCATCAGTGATTCTAATGTTAATGTTGTTAATAGTTTTTCTTGTAATAGGGAAATATATTAATGTTTGTGGAAATACATTTAATCTATAACCAATGGGTACAGTAAAAGCTGGAAAACTGAATATTAAATTTGACAATTTACCATTTATATATCCTCCTTCAATAATGTCACAATGCACAACAATTGAGTTTATTTCAGTTATTTTTGGAATCTTCTCACCTAAATGATAACCTTGACTATAGGTTTGTTTATTAAATCCTAATAGCTTTGACAATGATCTATCATGATTAAAATCAACCTGATGATTTTCGTCTAAAGTAAGAGAAAATTTATTAACTGCCGGTTCAACTGCAAAATGTAATTGTTTCTTATCTTTAAATGGTATACCTAAATGTCTCTTAATTTCATTTGATATTGATTCAACTTCGTAAGAACCAGGAAGAAAAGTTAGTATTTTCCATGTTTTACCTTTATCAGTAGAATATCTAAATTGATCATTCACATCTTTGATAACGTTTTGAATAGTGTTAAATGTGGAGAAACTAGTCAATGCAATTTGATAATTTTTATTTTGTTCCAAATGTAGAATGGGTTCTAAATTACAAGTGTGTGATAAAGTAGTTGTTATAATTTTTGACGTCGTACTAAATTTTGATGAACCCAAAATCTCTGTTAGATTTTCTAAATGATTATTAATTTTGTCTAAATCTGCTGATGATAATTCTCTCGAAGACATTTTTTAGTTAAAATTTTGTATAAATATTTTTTTATAAAAAAATTAAAAACAACAACATATTTCAGCTATACTTTTATAATCCTCTTCATTTAGAATCTTCTTTTCTAACAGTATTTTCAATATAGCATGAATTTCATTGAAACTAGAATTATGTCCTTCTTTTATTGCAGATACTAAAATATTTGATCTATTTAGTAATTCTTGTGGATCATCTGGTAAGAATACAGTTGTTTCTGTTTTAAAACCTTTTCCTACTTTAACTCCCGTTGATAATAAATTTTCTAATTCTCTATAACGTTTAAGAGTTTTTCCTGCTTTAACTCTATCTAACATAGCTTTATATTTTATGAGATCTTCTACAGCATAATTATTTAAATCTGCTCCTCTTAAAAGATCAACAAAATTTCTATCTAAACTAAAAGGAGACTTATCTGGTGAAAAAAGTAAACCTCGACAAGGCTGTGGAAATATTTCTTTTTTGTCCGAGATAAAATCTAGGTATTGTTTTTCCATCTATAAATGAAATAGAATGTTCAAATTGCATAGATTTTGGTAATTTCTTATTAATGTTTGATTCTAGTAAACCATAGTCATCTAATATAGTCTTGTGAGCTGGATGTGTTATATTAATTTGTTTATCATTATTTGTAAGTTCTTCAAGATTTTTAAATGGTTCCATAGTTTTTCAAAATCAGTTTTTACTTGCTCGGTGTGCTGCATTTTTTCAAACATATCAGATTCAATACCAGCTTTTATCATTCTATGCTGAAGATGATTTTCTTTCATAATAATTCTTTGTTTTATTAACTCTTCTAATTGTTTAATTCTTTTAAAATTATCAGCTCTAATTTTATCCATTTTTTATATTATATTTTTATATATTTTTTATTATATTTTTCATATTATATTTTATCCATTTTTTAAAATATAATATTTGGATTTTGTGGTACCATTGGAATACAACAAAAACATTTTACTGAACAAATTATTTTTTTATTGCTTTGGCGTCTATCTTTTCGTTTAATAAAGTTTTGCTTAAATTTTCGCTTAAAGTGTTTAACTCTTCTAAAAAAATTTATTATCATTTTCTTCATTAGAAATTTTACCATCACTAGAAATTTTGCCATCCTGTTTATTCTTGTCATCAACTTTTTCTGACTGTAATTGAAATGATATTTGATTTACTTCATTAGCTATATGATCAAATTTTTCAATCTCATCTAACGTAATAACATTATGATCACATACTCTTTGAAAGTAGTAATGTAATTTGTCATAGACTTCTTTAATATGTAAATGTTTATTTTCTAATGATTTTCGCTTCTTAGTTATTAAAGATTTATCTAACATTGTAACAAGTGAAGTTGTACCCGTACCTGTTAAAGCAGTAGCAACTACTGGAATTATTAAAACACCTGAAGATATGACAATTGTTAAAGCACCTAAACTTATTGTTAAAAATATTCCAATACCTTGTTACATTCTTAACTTTAGACCATCTCTTTCTTAATTTTTTGTAATGCTCTAATCTTAATACTAATTGAGATTCCTTATCTTTCATATACCTAACTCTATCCTTGTGGTTTTCTTTATTCAATTCAGTTATTTTTAATTGCGATAACGAAGGATATATTCTCGAGGTTCCTTCCATTTTCGTCGTCGCCGTCCCCGTTGAGGTTTCTTCCATTTTTAAAGAAATATTTTGAATACAATCTTCTGGTATATTGAGAATATGTGCAATTCTTAGACAACTTAAATTTTCATCTGCCCTAAATTTTCGACCACGTGATATTTCTTAGATTACGTGATATTTTGAGAGAACTTAAATTTTCGTCTACGTGAAATTTTCGATATTTTTCGACGTGATATTTTGAGACAACTTAAATTTTCGATTACGTGATATTTTGAGACAACTTAAATTTTCGATTACGTGATATTTTGAGACAACTTAAATTTTCGACCACGTGATATTTTTCGACTGCCTAAATTTTCGAAATTTGGAGACCACCGAAATTTTTGAAATTTTGATTTTTTGAAAATTTGTCACTACCTAAATTTTCGGCCACGTAAAATTTGGAGTCTACCTAAATTTTTGAAATTTATAGACTACGTAAATTTTTGAAATCTCGCAAGGTGTGACATCCGGTGCGAGCGAAGCGATGCGCCGGATGTCATACCCTATACTACTCTCGTTGATGCTGGTCCGTCAGATTCGTTGTTCAGAAGTTGGCAAGCGTGAGAAATTTAGTTCACTCCATCTCTGCGTAGGATTTATCAATGTGTGGCACTGTGACAGCGAAGTGTAACCGAACGAAGAACTCGATGTGTATGACACGCACGCCACTGGTTTCTGTCTGAGGCTCGTAGATCGTGTGTGGTGTGTGCCATTTCATTATCGCGTACAAGATATGACTCTGCCCATCTACGAAACGACGACTAGCAAGAACGAGCAGTCTAATTCTGCGAGTTCAATAGACAATAATTACAAGCAGCTTACTTGACTGTTCATTTCACAAATGTCACTCAATGCTGATCCATAGGACTAACAAGCTTCCGTTGAGGTCCTCCTTCATCAATGATCGGTTATCATTAAGGAGGAACTTAAACCCTGACAACAGGGGATCAACACTCACCTGGCATTGTGCACAGTGTCTCTGCATTAACCCTAATTCTTTCAGGGTCTATGTAAGGACGCGTGCCTCTGTCAGGTCCAAGAGCTGCTCTTGGCAGCGATTTGCAAAAGACAAAGTACAACATTTAAAAGTAAAGAGCGAAGTTGCGCAAATCTGCCGGACTCGGACGACTTGGCGACTGAGTCCGAGTTCGGCCGAAAAAAACCACCAAGTTCGAGTTCGTCGCTCTGCTAGTAAGTAATATACGCCTGTGTTCCTCCTGAAAATTCGGATTTTTTGAAATTGCATTATTTAGCATACAAAGCACCTATTGATATTTTTTAGTACACTGTGAGTCACAAGGTGCAGAAAAGTTTGTTGATATGTCACAGTGATTGAATTAGAAGTTTCATATTTCCTTTTTGTTAAAATGTGCATCGAAAAACTTTAAACACAAAATTATCACTTCCATGCACAATTCATGCAGTTTCAATTTCAGTTCATAGTGAACTAAAAATCAAAAAGTCCATTCGTTTGTGTAGAAGTTAAAGAACAGAATTCAAGCCGACAATCCATTCGGCCTTTATGATAGCTCATTGCTGGAAACCTAAATCACATGATATTTTGTGTGTGCGCTCCTCCTTCACAAAAACAACATATCTGTGAGAATTATTATATGAAAACTTGTCAAGTGGTACTTCTAAATGAGATTTTATTCCAGAAATCCGCTGATACATGAAACATGAATACGAATTATGTGCGACGTTTTATAACCTAATTAGCTAGGCTAATTGTTATGCCTCATTAACACTAATCAACTTGCGCTGTATCTCCTCTAAGCAGTCATAATATACTAGCTTTGTACTATCATTATTTAGCTTCAAAAGAGCATTCGCGAGGGTTCGAATAGACTCTTATTACTGTAAATTTCACATTTGATATAAAAGACACACTTCTAACTATTAGATGCTTTATGAATCACAGGTCCTCGCTCATTTCTTTCATGATCACACCACTAGCAAGGAAGAAAGTGTAGTAGTAGGGAAAAGAGGGAGACTAAACTTGTGGAATTTTAAATGTGTTTGCAAGGGTGCAACCAATGAATAAGCATAATCAGTTCATAAGCTGACAATGGTTAGACACAATCATTCGAAAACTGTTGAATAGACGTACCATTAAACCCAGGGTTTCATTTAACCTAGGTGTTTTACCTTTTATTAATAAAGCTTCTACTATAACAATTTCAAATTTACTACGTTCTGTGTATTTAATCGAAAAACGATTATTGATGTCATTACTGAAATTTGCACATATTTTCAGATTGCTGCGTTACCTCGTGTTACCGTGTGTTCTTTTATTCTTTGATACAATCTGCGATTCGTTTGTCCCAAGTATTGGGTACCAGGATCAACCCAACATTCAAAATTATACATAACTCATGCTAGCATCAACCTGCTTGTTTTTGTTACCATGTATGTGGTCATCCTAGAACTTAATCGATGTAACAAACCAAAGAGTTCATCAGGCGGAAAATTACAAAAGTAAACCATCATTTTTGAGGCTTGTGGTTGGGAATCACTTCTTTTCGCAGTTGACCTATGTCAGCATTTAATACTTCCACTTCATATCTGAGTCTCTTTCGTCGTTCCTCCTTCGCTTGAGGCATTGCAGCCTGTCGTTTTCTTTTCGTGATCCGTCATCCTGTTGCTTCTTCTTCTTTTCGTTTGAATCTCTTATAGCCGATTTGCGCTCCTTGCCATACGAATCATGGCTTTAGAGATATCCTTCGTCGCAATATCTTGGTCGCGCACTCCGTCATAAGGAAATCACTTCAGAGTAAATAGTGACTCCTCTAGCTGGCTTGCAAATAGATCTTCCTTGTTGACGTTGAGGCCTCCCTCCACCGCAGTTTGGCCATTAAGTGTGAGGACCATTGAAATGAAACTGCTTTCTGACGTCCCTGGTTCAGTGAACTCCCCTCTAGAAAGTGTCCAAAGCTTGAGTAGCATTCATGGACCGATTTTCTTTCTTGTAAGGTCTCTTCCTTCAACCAGGAGATGAGGCTTCATCACCCTTGAACCAACTTAACAGCCTCATCAAGATGAGCTTCCTGTGAAGTTTCTGCCGCTTCGCATTCACCTTCCACTTTATCCACCGTGTTGGATTCAGTGCCCGGGGTAATTGAAGAAATCGTGACTTAGGAGGACATGAAACTTACAGTTTCGAGAATGCGGGGAAAACATAAGGAAATAATTCAGTTAGAGTTGCGGTTTGTGAATATTGCATGTTTGTCTGCTTAAGTTGAGGAACTACTAAGCAAGTTCAAATTCCCGGTTTATCCCGGTGTGCTGTCAGTTTCCGATTAGAAGACACACTGTTAATGACATTCCGTCAGCAAAAATAACACCGTAGTATATTAGCCAGCACTACCTCATCGCATCAAATATAATCAAAAATGTGCGAAACCCTACGCCGAACGTGAAAGTAACTGCTCTAAGGAATATGAATAGAAAAGCTTCAGCTTGCATAATATCTGTGACATAACCCTACGTGGCCGAGTCTCCATTGTGGTGTCATTGAGAGTGTACAAGTACATCTTGACTGAATCACTAAGTAAGTCTGACCCGGTCTGACCATTTCAACCGGTGAATGGAGCAAATGTGACGCTGGTTCACTAGTTTGCTTGTTAGTCAATATAGAATCCCCGCAATCATCCCAGCATGGATAACCCGTGTACATGAGGAGAAATAAAAATGACTCCCAAGTATCACCATCGCTTTATTATTGGTCCAATCAGACAATAAGAATTGAGTCTGCGCACTCAGCAGGACACGTCCAGTCCTCTTGTTCAGAGGCTCCAGACAAACTTCGCAGGCAGGACAGACGTCCACCGAGTGATACCTTCCACACTAGTCGAGGAGATAATTGAGGAGGAAATATAATAGGAAATTAATAATTTAATGACAAGTCCGGACTGCCATCTCTGTGGCTATTTCCCTCCACGCTGCTTCGTATCGATTCCAGCAGCTGAGGATTTCATTTGGCGACTGAGCGACGACGACTCCTTCAGCGACCGACAGGTGAATAATTGAATGACGGGTCGAGCGTCTCCGGTTCACACGATCAAACCATTGTAATCCGAGAAGAGAGCAGCGGAGGGAATGGATTCCCAGAGATCTTTGCTGAATTTCAACCTGTGGAGAAGAGATAGACAATTTTTCTGTATTTGTTTCAGGAAGTGATCGATGTGCGCATTCATCAGTCTAGTCTTCACTCCAGCACAGGATATTAAAAACGGAAATAAAAAAATACGAAACAATACATTTTTTCGCTCATCCATTTTATTTATTACGCATTCACTACAATTTAATGCATCTCAACAGGCGTCGAGTGATACCCACGATTGTTCTAGCATCCATTCCCTCTCAATAACAGAGAAGATAAGTAACTTCGACTCCACTCACTTTTGTAAGAAAATCTGATAGTTACTTATTAATCAATCAGCACCATCAAATGCAATTCAGATTTAAGTAAGTCAGCCAAAAACATGCATTTGCAAACAGTATGGGCGATGCGACGCGAAAGTAACATCCTCAGATTTCTTTTTCAATATTATGACAGCGCGGTCGTACTGTTAAATCAATCACTTGGTTTAAATATTAGAATAATACATGCTACTGATACTATAAAATATATACAAGTAGCTACTTTTAACATGTATTAAAACTTTAGTTTTCATATTCAGACTTTTAATGCAACTACTGTACATGTAAATACGATGAAGGCAACAATTCAAAGCATCATGTAGGAAACTTTAAGGGATAAATACCTTACTCTATGAAAAATATAAGTTCGAAAGCAGACGTAATTTACATATGCATGTACAGACACCAAAAATGAGAATATATGTATATGTAACATAAATGATGGGACTCAAATAAGGATATGGAAAGGCATCCAATGTCTTCAGTCAAAAAATGGAATTTATTTTAAATTAGCTTGCAACGTTTCACTGAAAGATAACAATGAATCTAATCTTTATGAATAAGCGTCGATACCAAAGCACAGCCCAAGTCAACGCACGTCATCACAGAAATTTGTTAACCTTCAATTCTGATAGTGGGACGTTTTTCTAAATGCCGCACATTCGATCATTGTCCTACTGCTTCCCCCTCGAGAAAGCTATCAACCATGAGCTGCTGACGAGTACCTCGGAGACTTTTCATCATCAATGGGGTAATTGCCACGGACAGAGGCTAACCTGCTTCTGCTATCGCATCACAAACAACTCTGCGCAACTAAACATGATTCAGCTAAATTTTCGACGATCATATCTTTATTGATCGAGAATCCACTCTCTACTTCCGCGTTTCCGTGTGAAAACAGCAGCACTTCTTTACAACAAACGCTTCTGTCGCTACTATTACAGATAAGTTTGAAGTAAAATTTTACCAAGCTGTTCTTTTATTATGAAGTCGAATATCCCTCATGAGTACTTGATCTTGACGACACATACTGAATTGTAGTCTGGCAGAATCAACAACTTCTGGAGATATTCGATTTTGTTTCATCAGAATCTCCAGCAATTTTTGCATACGCTTTTTGGAAAGACTAAAGTGTGTTCCTATCACGTTTGGTGAAATAGCGCTGGAATTTATCACAAATTGGTAATTCAGAGGCAAACGCTCAATCAGTTTTTGAGCCATCGTGGAAAAGAACCGACGGCAATCAGTGTAAAACAGATTTTTTGTCCTTTTATCAGGTTTTCTAATAACCGAAGATGCACCAAATCCAACACTGGGCCTCAAAAGAAGGCCACTGTTTGACTTCAAATCAAGCTGAGCAATTGTTTTCAGTGTACTGAGCTTAGAAAATGATTCAGCATCTATGAGGCGCGACAGTTAAGACTGCATGATATCTATCCTTCAGTACATCGTGCATCAATGGCAGTAAGGGTTCGTTACTTTGAAATCTGGATAAGAAAGGTTCTACCAGCAATCCACTGATTTGAAGTAATGAAGTTTACAAGGAAGAAGTGGGTCATCGAGGCAAGCATTCACATGCTTAAAAACTTCACTACTTGATTTCTGTCTATTAAAATCAACCCATTTCTTGAGATGGTAGGATTCGCAATGCCCTAACTGCCACAGCAGCATTTTCTAACCATCTCACAGCACAGAACTTCAAGGGGAACACATCTGAATCAGTCACATTCATACATTGAGCTTGTCGCGCAGGACAGTCTTTGAAAAGTCAAAAGAAGTTTCTCAGAAATGCACATATATAAACCAGTTTCCGAATGTCCACTTTGAAAAGATCCATTGACGATATGTAACAAAAAGCTGCCTGTGTCAACCAAGCAAGGTAAATCAGGAGACGTTTCAATCTTTGCTTTTAAATCTCGGTAGAATTTGTGGTTAAAGGATGGTCCATCCATACAAATTTGCATTACTTTCTTCAGGGTTATGGGTTCCAAACCCGCTTTAAAGGCATCCAAAAGATCCGCATCAGATTATCACATGAAAAAGAATCCCGTAAAAATATATTTTACAAGAACATTTCACAGTTTGAGCAGCATAATATTGCATATTTCGTCATTATAAGAATTTAATTGATAAGACGAGTCGTCTGACAAACTTAAAAACATTGAAATTGATATCAGTATAATTATCAGATTTATGGGTTAAACACAAATATGTAGTTGACGCTAAGTCAATCTAAATTTTCCCGATCACCGACAAACTGTATGAAATATTTATCAAAATAATAATGGAAACGGCTCAGAATATCTCGACCGAAATCGCATTAAAACTGAGATTGTAAGCTCTATGATTGCGCTCTGCATTACAAGCAATACAACTGACATGATAAAAACTCTTGTATCACATATTAACCTACCATTTTCTCTCAGTAAAACCTGCTTGTGGGCTTTGCATATGATGTCTTGGAAGTGCCAACAATTCACGCATCAAAGCTCGAGCATTCGTCTCAAATTCTTCTTCTAGCCACTCTGCAAAGAAGTTGATTGATAAACAATCATGCGTTCATAACATTAGTTAGCATTTTTGATAACGATAATAAATAAAAACAACGTGCACATTTCATGACTGCCTGTATTGCTGCGCTTTGCTTAAAAGATAATTGTTATCCAGCCATGCGAATCGCACTTTTACGTAAGTTAACTCGTTACTTCGTGAGCAACATGAGCAAAACGATCTCGTTATTCCATCTGTATGTTCGTGAGCAACATAAACAAAACGATCTCGTTATTCCATCTGTATGAATGAATTTTCATTATATTTCAAAATTCAAGCTTTGGCTTGGATTAATCGCGCGATTTCAATTTATAGCTGAATAACTGCGATTTTTGAGAAAAAGCATTGAAGATTTTGTTGGGAAATTGTAACTGCTGATGCTTTATTTATCGACACTCAACAGAGTTTACGACTGACGAACAATTCGAAACTTAATATGATTGCTCATGAAATTGCTAAAAACATTCAACCACGATGAAAATGCGATCATGATGTGATAAAAACAAGCAAATTTGTGCATGTACTTTGTGTCTGGGCTATTTGCATCAATCTTTCCGCATTGACATATAGCTTTAGAAGCTTTCCATGAACTTCGTCGCAATTAAACTGATGGAACATGCCGCATATACCCTGGACCTGCTTTACACTACCAAAATCGATCGAACTTTAAGGAGGTATTCGATCGAAGCCGCTATTTCTTGTGGATGAGCTTGAGATCTCACTGAACTAAAAAATCGCCCTTAGTTAATTCTAGCTGGCTTCACGTAGCCAGTAAACAAAATTTGCTATACAGTAAAACAAATTGGGCATAATTTTCAAAATTTGACAAATCTTTCAAGTTAAGTTCAAGTCAATCTTTAAGATGCCATCGATGTCGGTACATCTGGATGCAAAATGAAGGGACATCGGTTTTTTGGCTGTAAGTTATCGAACCTTGTTGCATTTCCTCCAAACCACACCATGCATTTATTTTTTGGTGACAGAATCTTCTGGTCGCCTGTCAGTCAATTGAAGATTAAAAAACCACTCCCAGTTCTACATCACAATCCGTAGGCCTACTTCATTTATTCGGTTTACATCTTTCTAAATCATGTGAAGACTAAAGGTTAGTGGGTACGCGTTGCATGACTCTGAATAGACAACAGAAATTCATGAAAAGGAAATTCCATTGAGGATAAATCATCTCGTAGAGTAGAATTCATTTATCACAAGATTAGGCATATCACAAAAAACTTACTGTAGCTTTCAAATGCCGATTCTTGACCCACTCGCTCCTCATGAGGCAGAAGAAGAGGAAGACAGAAGACTCGAGACTTCCTCTCACTTTCCTTATCCTCGGAACTTCCACTGCTCGTAGCAGTCGGATCTTCTTTTCTACGCTTCGATTCCTTCGACTTTAGAACGTCTTTTGTGCCGGACGGAGGTTTTGACGCCTCCTGTGTATGAAAGACATTTTGATAGTTGACATGAGAGTTAAAAAGGATGGTCTTTAATGCTTTAAAGCAGAAATTTTTTTGGCTATTTCTAAATTCCATCAGCTTATAAATTGTATTTCTTTGGAACAGCCTATAGAATGAATCGGCAGCCTCAAAAGTATAAAAAGCGCCTAATCGAGCATCTGCCATGTCGATGAAATCATAATAAATAACAGATTAAAAGAATCTTGTTTAAAATGGTTTTCAGAATCATAAAATACGATTACAAAACAATGATTTCATATGTGTTCTTCATGTTCATTTGACAATGCAGCTATTCAATTGAGAAGTTAACTTAACACCCTTTTCTAATTTGGAAAAATACAAGATGCGGTAATTGTCTTATACGTATAACTTAGCCAATAAATTATGAGCATTAATACAAAATTGTAAAATTGCTAGTTATCAGATACATTTAAATATCAGCAAAATACACTGTTACAGCTGGTGCTTTAATAAGAATTAAGTGATATGTGCTAATAACAAGGCCTGAATCATCAAAGCCAAAATATGTAGTATATTTTTGTAAATGTATTGTAAATCCCACTGCCCTCATCCTCCACACAGACTGCCTGACTTACCGATTCCCGTCGAGTTCTTCCTTCTCTACTGGTCTCTCCTTCATCCTCTCTCTCATTTCCTGTCTCCACTTTATCATCTTTGCCGTTGCTCTCGCTGTGAGGAGCTGTAGACGCAGTAGTAGGTACAGCAGGAGGTGGCGAAGGAGGTGGAACACTGACATCAGTTGGTTGTCTCACACGAAACATTCCATCCACAAGGCGAGCCCAATCATTGCCAGATTGCCCACCCAACCATTGATGTGTTGAATCGACTTTATTCAACACCCAGAAGACTTGGGCCATGTAGTCTGCCTGAGCAGCGCCTGCACCGTTAGACCTGTGGATCAGAACGAGGTAGCTTTCGTAGACATTTTCAAAATTGCACTTATAACTTGCTGGTGAAGCAGCAGTTTTGACATTAAATCATATTAAGAGAATGTCATGAAGTTTCGCAGTTTCTTGTGTTAGGAAAATGGATCCCGCATAGTTGTGTTAGAGTGAAGATTCAAACTCGAATATTCGGAGGCGTAAAACTCGAGTTTCATTCAATAATCGAGTTTTGTTGAAACAGTGACAGCCACAGAGTACTCTAAGTTAAGACTGCTGCAGTGAAATCATTGTTCCTAGAGTAAATATCTGCGCCCATTCTATTCATTTCGTCAAAAATAGATGAATATGAATGTCTGAAAGTCAATTCTCAACCGTAATCATTCGTGACGGCATTAATTGAGAAAGATGCAGTAACATAAAAAACATTTAGTTTAGCACGCGATGACAATGCTCGAGTTGATTGCAGTCGAAGTCAGCATGAGTTTTATGTCTGCAAGTACAAGACTCAAATGACTTAATATTAGTAAAAACCTTTTGAAGGTAACCTGATGTAGTAAGCATTTGCTGTACAAATATGTCCCCAAACGCCTCTGATATTATAGGCAATTCACTGTTCAGATCTGTCGCTACAAATTACGACAGGCAACGTGATACGTAATCTCGTGAACTCTTTACATTTCAAAAGACACCTGAAGGATTCTAATAATTGTGGAATTTTTGAACGTTGAGTTTATGACTTCATCTTTTAGTACATGTCATCCATTTCATGAGTGTATATATCTAGGCATCTATTCTAACTTAATGATGGTTATCTGTGAAGATTATGTAGTTATGACTACCATTTCTTAACAATATATACACTGTAACTATTGTGATTGTTGTTCAATGAACAATGTTGTTAGATGAACAATGAACAAGTGCTTGTAGTTAACAGCGCAGTCATTTTAGTAGAGTCTCATGATGCAGGGTTGCCACATTTCAAACGACCCAAAACTAGTCTCTTCTCAGTGACCTTGAAGTTCTACTTGATTATGAAATAGTTTACACATGGCAATGTTTTGAAGCTAACATGAAGTACGAGTATGGGAAAGCGCTGAAACACTGCAAATTACTAATACCACATTTCGCTTGACGAACGTGTTATGCTCCGATGACGAGCAGCATGGCAATAATGATGCAAAAGTAACTGCCTCGAATCCTAAACGATGGTGCTACAAAACACCAGCCTTCACAAATGATTTCATTCAGTGGTAGTTTATTGATTGATGCGATTCATCTTAGTAATTAAGGCCAATAACCGGGCATTCGATTCAACCTATGCCAACACAGCCCAAATTGCCACAACGTGCACTACAATAGACCTGGCACTAGGGTTCATGAAATTGACTTAGAAGACTACAAGAAATTTAAGCAGAAGAGAAAAATGAAGTGGTCTACTTTTCACTGACTTGAAAAGTTGATGTCGAAAATCGACTTCTTCAAATAAACTCAAATTCATGGCTTCTGAATACATGAATTCTTAAGAAAAAATGTACTTTGGAATAATTCTGCATCACTCTTCTTCAACTTCCACTGGCAGGTTTCGAATAAGCGAGAGTCCGCAAATTATAGATAAATAAACGAATTTAATCGAATTAAGCCGAATTTTAACTCGAAATGAGTTGTGTTTATCAAGAGAATTTGGAAACAGAAAGCAAAGCGTCACAGTCGATGGCTATAAAAAGCAAGGAAAGCCTCTTCATCAGAGCACTGAAAGCAGAGAAATCAGCACCTACACCAGCATCGAAGAAATGCCAAGTGATACGCGTTATGGATGGCTTGTGATCGTCAGAGACCCATCACGCTCCAATCTGCATCGGGAGAAAACGGACAACATCAACTCTACTGAATTTACATTCACTTCTGGCAGTTCGCTTTTTCTTCCACATCCCCACCTCTGAGCTAGCCTATGATAAAACTGGAGGCTGCTTCAGCTTCTTACCTTTTCCTCCGACCTCCAGAATTGCTGGATTTTTCTCCTTCTTCTTCTCCTGTGTCGTCTTCATCATCTTCTTCTTCCTCTTGCTCTTCTTCGTCACCCTTGTGCCTCCCACCACTCTGTGAATTGGATTGAGTCTTCCCCGACGACGAAGATCCTGATGCGCTGGTTGGCACTCCTACAAGAATGCTGGGTTTCAGCATAGCTGCTGTATGAACGAAGTTGAGTAACTCCACGTCCACCGGACTCTCTTCCGACACTACGAGCACGGCGTGACAGACACTGAGGAGGAAGGAAGCAAGTCGGAGTGAGGAGGCTTCACTACCAGGTAGGAATCCACTACCAGGTACTTCTTCACTTCCTGATTGCGAGGATGGACCGCCCGAGGAGCTGGTCTTCGGAACAAGATCAGCGCATATGCAGGTTGAGTTAACAGGCTGAAATTGAAGAGCGAAAATATTGATATAAACTTAGATATTGTTATTCTAGGCAAACTGCTGTCAAAAAAGAATAAGATCTAGAATTCCAGCGCTACATACACGTACTTGGTTTGACTCAATAGAGCAGACGCTTGGAAGGTTTAATCGGAAAGATTACCGATGTTAATACTTGTTTGTCAGGTAGAGCATGCAGAGGAACGAGAAAGGAACAGAGCGTCTGCCCGTGATTTGTGTGTGGATTGACCCGAACAGACAACTTAAAGAATCCGCTGTTCACTTTTGAAAGTAACTATCTTCATTGAAGAATCCATGTCTGCTGCGGACACAACATTAGCATTCAATGAACATAATTAATTAAATATCACCATTCATCATGCTGTCCCATACATTCATAATACAGTTATTCTTCGATGATGGCAGTTACTGTTCATGTGACTGGAAAGCCCTTTAGATTATCTGTTTGGGTCAACCCACCAATAAAGCTCCGATAACACTCGGTTTTCTATCTCAGGAAACATATATTCTACTCAACGCAAGGTTTTCCAGCCAGGATAAACCTCTGTGGCGTTTAGTATTAATGTAGGAATGAATGTAAGAGATTCAGCAAATATCTCAAAACCTGAATACATATAGTTCCTTCAACAAGACGCCCGACAGGCTTAAGACCAGTCTATGGCTAGATGTTTGATGCAATGAAAACTTCGGTTGGAGATTAGGCACCCCAAGACAAAGCGTAGTGCATGCATGCATCAATAGGCACTCAGCTCACTTAAATTGGTTTGAAGATGATTTGCATGTTTTGTCTTTTTCTGTCAGCTTTGTCAGATCCAGTGATGTGATATGTTGCGTCAGTGTGTGGTGTGTTCGCTGTCACGTGATTCGATGTAGTCTGCACGGCTTGTTGCAGTAGCAGACAGATCACAACAAGCGGTCACGACGTGAATAAAGGTTGCATTCAAGATTGCTGTTTTATCTGATCCGATGTGATGTTTTCACAATTTGATGAACCCGCTCAATTGAAATCCCTCTATCTAGGGCCAGTGAGAGTATTTAGAATGCATAGGATGCATAATAGAATATCTTTCGAAAACCCTATCGAATAAAGGTTGCATTCAAGATTGCTGTTTTATCTGGTAGCAGAGCGTGGTTTGATGATGGATGGCATTCCAAAGATAAGTGATTTTTCAACGGCTACAGACTTCATAACGGCGTTTGAGCTACACATGGATTGTTTTTTAATGACAAAGTCCTTTGATGAATCAGAACATGACAGTATTCGTGCGAAATTCTTGAAATTTGCGATGAGCAAATCACCTGGCTTCAATGCTCTTGGTGTTGATGGAAGAGCTTCTTACGAATCGTTGAAGCGGAAGGTTTCCTTGATACTTCAGCCCACAAGTACACCTCTGAAGAGTTTTTTTGAATTGGATTGTTGCAATTTCAAATCGGCAACAGATTACGTTGTTGAAAGCAAGAAGTTATTGAGTTGTTTTATTGATGATGAAACGATCATGGAACTACTGATTAAACAACGATTGGTGGAACTATTACCTTCTGATGCTGGACTCATGTTGGGAAATGCTTCTAATTTTACAGAATTCATGAAGCAGTTGTCGTTTATGTGGAATTTGCTATCTTCGTCACCACAATCGTGTCTGTCAATTTCAAAGAATGTGTCTCAGAAACGACGATTTATTCCCAATTCAAAGGCGATGACTGACCGTTGCTATGCTTGTGACGGTTATGGGCATTATGCGCGAGATTGTCCGAATAATCGTAATCGTAATCGACAACCAAGAGATGCCTTGAAGTCTGCCAAATCTGATTTTCCGAAGGCCTGGTCTCGTCGTTCGGTCACTGACATCACTGATCCTGATTCAAAAAACTCGACAGAGTAATGGGTGTCGCTCGGCCTGTTACTTACAGAGATTCAGAGGGCGATGATTATGTGGTGACTGGAACTATCATTGACAATAACGTGCGGTTGCGAATATTATTGGATTCTGGTTCGACATCTTCATTTGTTAGAGACGAGTGTCTGGACAACTTGAGTAGTTTCATTTACAAGAGCAAAAACGATTTCCGCTCTTACTCGGGCAAATTTTCCGCTGATTCATGTATTGACTTGTCTGTTCGGATTTTTCAAACGGAATTTCGACATTCATTTTATTGTGATGACCACTATCTCTATTATTTTCCTTATGATATGATAGTTGGTCGTTATATACTGAATGCGCTTGGAGTGAAATTGCAGTGGCCGGATCGAATGTGTTTGAACGTCGAAGAAGAAGAACCCATCGATCTTCATAATGATGATATCTATTTGCCGTTGCAACCAAGTGCTATGGAGTCAGTGAATCTTGGTAACTGTCCTAATCAAATAAAGCATATATTGCTGCAGCACTCGAGTGTTTTCTCAGATAATTCCGGAATTATGCCTGATCGATTCAAGTTTGATGTCCAGTTAGATACCACAAATGCATTACGCATACCAGCAAGGAGGGTTCCGATTCATTTCGAAAGTGAAGTCCAACGGCAGATGTGTGATTTAGAAGAGAGAGGAATTATTACAAGGACTACATCCCCCTTTTCCTTTCCGATTGTTATTGCCAAAAAGAAAACTGGAGATATCCGCCTGTGTGTTGATTTCAGGCAACTTAACAAACATACTGTGAAATTGTCGTGCGATATTCCACAATTTGAGGAAATCCGAAATAAAGTGCATGGTAGGAGAGTATTCTCTACATTGGATCTATCTCAGGGATATTGGCATATTCCACTAACTGACAGTGCAAAAGAAAAGTTGTGTTTTTCTCCTGGTCCCAGTATGGGAAATTGGAGCTTCGATGTCATGCCATTTGGACCGAAGAATGCACCTGGTCATTTCCAGCGCTGCATGCAGGATATCCTTGGTGATCTCGATTTTGTCTTTATTTACATAGACGATATTTTGATTTTTTCTCACGATGTGACAGAGCATTGCAAGCATCTAGACATTGTGTTCGATCGTCTTCAGCAAAATAACTTGCATTTGAAAGCAGCAAAATGTCACTTTGCAAAAGACAGCGCTGAATATTTGGGTCATGTTTTGAGAGGTGACTCTTATACATTCAATGATAAAGCAAGGCATGTTTTACGAGATTATCCTCTTCCAACTTCCTATTAAGAGCTGGAGAGCTTTATTGGACTGATAAACTATTACAGAAAGTTTGTCAAAAATTTCGCTGCAGTCACAAAGCGATTATTTGACTTCAAAATGGCTTGCTACAAGTCTACAAAGGAACTGAAATGGACTTCCCAATTGATTGATTCGTTTAATAATATCTGTTACTTGATCATTAAAGCCACCCTTTGGCGATTCCTGTCCCCAAATCCCTGTTCAAGATAGAGACTGATGCTTCAGATGTAGGTATTGGAGCCACTTTGATCCAAAATAATAGGCCTATTCAATATTCAAGTCGCTTGTTGAAGAAGGCCGAGTTGCAATATTCGACATACGAAAAGGAACTGCTCGCGATTATATTTGGATTAAAGCAGTATTATGATTGCTTGATTGGAAAGAAATTTATTCTGAGGTGTGCCCACAGACCTTTCTTTGATTTGGATTAAAGATCAGAAGCTCAAAGGTCGCATTGGAAGATGGAGAGCATGTCGCTGGAGCTTCAAATGCAGTTGCTCATGCATTGAGTCGGCGAGCTTTGGCTGTGATTCCCGACGTCAAGTGCTTTGATTGGAGAAAATTTCAGGAACCGTTGTTGTCCGATGGTGTCATTTCCACATATTTGGATGCATACAAGAAGCATGTCAATATTGAAGATGGTCTGGTGAAATTCAAGAGCAGGATTGTTGTGCCCAACTCAGTTATTATGGATTTACTAAAGCAGACACATGAGCTTTTGGGACACCCTGGTGTGCGGAGGATGCAAGACTTTATTAGAAGTCGCTACTTGTGGCCTAAAATGTTTTCTCACATCAGAAACTTTGTGAAGCAGTGTGATTCATGTTCATTTTCCAAATCATACTCTTATTTTCGGAATGAGGAATACCAATATCATGGAAATTTTCCTTTTGAGAAAGTGTCTATCGATTTGAAGGGCCCAGTCCACTTGGCTAGAGGTGGCTACCAATATATTGTGGTTGTAAAGGATTCTTTTAGTGGATACAGCTGTTTCTATCCATTGATGTCCAAAGACAGTCAGACGGTATTGAACGAATTGTTGGATTTCATGTGTGTCTATGGCAAACCAACCGTCTTCTTATCGGATGGTGGTCTTGAATTCTCTGCATTAAAGAAGTTTTGTGAACGCTTTAACATTCTGCATCAAACAGCCTCAGCTTTCCATCATGGTAATGGTTCAGTGGAGAGGACTATCCGTTGGCTGGAAGAGAAATTAATTCAAAATCCAACAGGCTGGCCTGATAAACTGCTGTATTGGCAATTTATTTACAATCATCAGCGAAGTGCAACTACTGGCCTCACACCTAATGATGTTATTTTCTCATACAAAACTCGTCATATGTCCGATTTTGATCACCCGAAATATCCCCTGGACACTCGGCCAAACACTCATAAGCGTTTGAATGTCGGCAATCTTGTTTTAGTAAAGAACTCATTACGCAAGAAGAGATCTCCTTATTATTTGGATGATGTATTTGAAGTGGTGCAAATCAAGGGACAATCAATAACTGTGAAATCTGGACGGAAAACTTTGCAGAGACATATAACATTTTTGAAACCGTATTCTCCTGTTGATCCTTCATTTTGATGCGTTTTGAATTTTAAATAGGGAGGAGTGATGTGATATGTTGCGTCAGTGTGTGGTGTGTTCGCTGTCACGTGATTCGATGTAGTCTGCACGGCTTGTTGCAGTAGCAGACAGATCACAACAAGCGGTCACGACGTGAATAAAGGTTGCATTCAAGATTGCTGTTTTATCTGATCCGATGTGATGTTTTCACAATTTGATGAACCCGCTCAATTGAAATCCCTCTATCTAGGGCCAGTGAGAGTATTTAGAATGCATAGGATGCATAATATAATATCTTTCGAAAACCCTATCGATCGACGTGCCTCGAAAAGATGTATGGATAACAACTAATTTTCTTTTCGCCAATATGACACCTCGACAAGAAACCCGTGTCATCATTTCTGAAATCCACTTCCACACCCCAGGACCACTTTCGCTAGTAATTCGAATCTTCTAGTATCACGTCACCAAATGTTCTCTACTAGCGTCGACCAGCCATGTTCACGGCAAGTCACCAAGAGCTCTTCAATATTATCGATGTTTCTTTGTACTTGTCGTGAACATGGGTGACGGACGCTAGCAGATAACGTTTGACTAGATTTTGGGTATCAATACTGCAGGAATTTAGTGATGTTCTTCCGACTTCTAAATTAAAATATCACTCGGTCACCGTTTCAAACCCGTTTCCACTTCAATTCATGATTTCCAGTGCTGAAATATGCATTTCGAAATAAGATTTATTATAGAAAATGTAACCGCAACATAATTTGTAGGAAATAGGGTTCTATATGCACATGAGCAACATATTTTTCAGTACATGGATGCATCCTTGCAATAATGTTCCTTTAATTCAACTTAAGCAGCGATTGTCACACAAGTTCTGATGACTGAAGGTCACGTCACATCACATGCACGATGCGGCTCGCCAGCAAATTCGGAAATTACGAACACGTTCAGATTGTATAGCTTACAATTGAATGGCACATCCTCTTCAGATAGCATTTCTAAAATCATTGCGACTTTATTGGTGATAGAGGAACCGCATCGCAATTTCATCTGTTCAGACTGTGCATTCAATGATCTGCAGACGATGTCAAATAGTGAGTGATAGAGATAATGAAAGGTAACAGTCATCAATATTTTGTCCTAACGATCGGCAGCGAGGGCTCATCTATTTATTAACCATTTAAGATAACTGCATTTACACTATCAACCAGTCATCGGAAGAGCAGATCAGGTCATCTACACTACATGTAAGAAAATTTCCTAAAGTTCTGTTAGCAATTCTTGAGTTGAAACCAGGGATGCGGAGTCCGACTCCGGGTGGCAAGTATATCAGCCTTAGTTCTGGTAACCTATATCATAGATCATTAGAGGCTTACCTGAGCCTGGCTTTAGTGATTATTGCTACACAAAATCAATCATTTTCCATGAAAGTTTACCAACTTTGCTTATCAATTGTTGGTGTGTGCTTCACACGGTCATAAGTCGTCTATTGCCAAATACAATTTTTGGACAAACATGACGATACATGTTAACATGTGAAAAAAACGAAATTCACGCATCAACAGGAACGGAAGGTGGCGAATAGAAGATTTCATTATCTGATGATGAAGGCTTGTCTTCTCTACTAAATCACCGAGTGAAAGGACAATTTTTTTCACTTTCACGGTTCATTCTCTCAACTATTACAAGCTTTGCATGCACTGCTGTCTCTGTACTTTTGTTAGACGGAGAAAGTTGACATCAAAACAGTGACAGCTATGCACGAGGAAAAACAGTTTGTTTGTATTATATTTCGTGTCTAGTTATAGGCCGGAGTATTATCATTTGTTAGGACTCCGACAAAAATGATGGGACTCCGACTCCGCATCCCTCGTTGAAAGTAAAAATTAAGTCACAATATTAGGCGAGTCTTCAATGTCCTCCGCCTTTTGACTTCGTGGCTCTTCACTTTTCACGAGAGAATTTCGACGGAATACCGGAAAGCTTTCCATTAAACTATTCTCACCAATTATGTCCCACCAGCACGGCACCTTGTCAAAGTCAAACTATTAAGCACTCATCACCAAAGTATCTGCTATTCAGAAAAACCAGATAACTTCTATAGAGTTCCTTCTTACCAAAGAAGGTGACCAATGCGCCACAGTATCCTCATGAATTCAGACCAGTGTTAAGGTGACTTGTAATCTCATTCACCTAGCCACATACAATTTTACTAATAGCTGTCTAACATTACTCAATTGTGTCTGTGTGAAAACTGAAAACTTGTGGAAGGAACGAAATTCGAATTAATTGATTAATTCGATCGAAGAATTTTTGAGCTCTTGTTTTCAGTGCATCAATCACCAATGCTTTGGAACCCGAAACAATAGATTGGTTAAACATTGATTCCAATGTTCGTCTTAACAAATAAGGATGTTTAATACCAAACTTGACAGTGGACACATAATCGTTTAGAGGACATTCACACAATTCAGACACTAAGACAGTCAAATGATTCCAACACTGCACTTAATGTTTGTTGAAGGTATAACGGAAAATGTCCCAAAAAACAGATGCATCATTATTCGATGTTTACTTTTGAAATTCGTCGGCAAATGATGACTGCCTTGAGGCATCTTATTATCAAATAAGTCACTAAATGTTCACCTATGGAACAGTTCCCTCAACCCTAATACTGTAGCCTATATGAAAATAAGACCCTTTGGTCAAGAATGGGAGAAACTAATTTCCAAAATTTGAAATATTAACTAAATAACATTCATAATGTTAATTCGAGAGCGTTAATGGATGATTACGTGATGCAAGTATTATTTGAAGGGAATGAAAGCTGGCAAACAGCCTCTGATGTATGCAGCAGTGGTCGGGCCGGAGATTTTTCCATTTTTTGGCAAGCCTACTAATAACAGCGAATTTTACCATCACATTTTATGATCAAATAAGGTGAAACAAGCTTGACCAAGAACGCCTAACGTCTTCCGGGAGAATCTACTGTATATACATGTACATACTTATATTATCAGCTGATGCTATTACTAATGCCATTGACAGCGAATTCGAGAACTTTAAAAACTGGTGTCTGCTTAACTCTCTTACTCCGAATGACAGTAAAACAAAAGTCATGATTTCCACGCGTCAGTGCATTACCCTTGATGATAAACTTCTTATGCAGAGAAGCTCGAAGCTCGAAGCTCAAAATGCTTGGAGTGACATTTAATGAGAGACTAGATTGGAAGGATCACATAAAGAACGTCCAATCAAGAACAGGCAAGCAATTCTATGCTATTCGGAAGCTGAAGCCGTACCTGTCCTTGAAGGATCTGCACAACATCTATGAAAGTCTGATACGAAGTTGCCTAGACTACGTCTGTCCTCTGCTCATTGGTCTTCCCTCGTCTTACAGTGAGATGTTGAACGTATTTCCAAGCGAGCACATCGGATTATAACCTCAAACGGAGAGAATGTGTTCATTTGTCAATGCAAATCAATCAAGAAGAGGAGAGAGAAAATGGGCATCAAGCTATTCAAGAAAGCCGAAAGCGATCGTGGCCATATTCTGCATCCGCTTATTCCAAAGAGACTGAGACATTGCAATCATCTACTCATCCCCCGTTGCCGCAGTTGAGTGCGTCAGTCTTCCTTCATACCATATGTCGCTGCCTTGTTGAACAAAACTGATTTGTAACTTTTCTGTAAACATTGCATACTACAAGTATTCTTGATTTTATGATTATCATTTGTCTTACGAAATATACACTTACTACTACTACATGTATAAGAGTGCTATAGGTTTCATGCAATTTTCACTTGTAACAAGAAAGACGTTCCGAAAGCAAGTGCTTTTCGTCATTGATGACACTCGATAAAGATTCTTCAGAAAGATCTGATTGCATGAGCTAGCAATAGCCGCCATCAATTATTGCTTTGAGGAGATCCATTTTTGCTAATATGTAAATCATCAAGCTTGCACATTGCTACCGAATCCATCTTTTCAGCTATTGCTGTACATTCATTATTGCATGCAAAAAAATATAACCAAAAATCATTAATCTTACAACTAAACCAACTACAAAAAATTAACAGTAAATACTCGTGTCACTAATTTATGACAGAGTCTCTTCCAGCTAATATCAGGCGTCGACAAAAGGGTCAAAGGAAAAGGAAAAAAGTGTTTCAGCAATAAACAGAAAGGAAAAGCTATCATCAAAAGAGGAAATAATAAATGCGAATCAAAAGAGAAAGGACGGATGATATAGAAATTCAGCAGTGTGGAAAGCTTAACTTGTAAGGATGTAACAATGACAACCTTGAAGTGTAGCTAAATAAATATGATACTCTTCTTCCTTTGACGCACTCCACGACAGTCTCACTTGGCTTTCCATCCAGAAAAAGTACACTTTGTTAGGCTTGAATTAGTATTGGTGCACAAGCTTTCAATCGAAGACCTTCGTCGGGTGCAGAAATCATTTTTTACTCGATTATTTCTGCATTTGACGAAAGCTCCACTAATAAATTCCATTCCTTTGTGTGCTTCCTTTTCTACGATGCCCCGTTCTTTTATCTCTCAACATATTCTCAGGCATCGAATTAAATTTCATCAAGATATTTTCCTTTTCTTGATTTGAGTGCTCTTCAACCTTTTCTGATGGTTATCTGTCGACTGTTTCTTCTTTCTCCCCTTGTAATTCTAAGCAAGTCATGGAATGTTGCTTGGCCAACGACATGCTTTCTGGAAGGCCGTCTGTGATCGGCATCGTGTCGCAGAATTGACTGTGAAATTAGTGAAACATGCAATAGTTGTTGATTCGGTCCCATTACATAATTTTATCAAAGGATAGTAACCTTAAATCCTTACAATGAGCATTAACATGGAAACATAGACAAGTAACCATAAATTGTCTGTCAGAGGAAGCCATCATTCCTTATTTGCTGTTGTCATAGAAACGCGTGTCCACTACGCATGATTATGCTTTCAATGTGCATGTCTGTCCTAGCCCATTCATATATGTAGCCTATTTAGTAGGATTTCTATTATTATACATCGATGGCAGCCTCTACACGACTTTCATTGTCCATGTATCGAGATTCAGACACTTTATGGACTTTGCATCACTTATCAGATGTTGCCTTTTCTGCATATCTGGCATAAATTGCATTCAACCGTTTGCAAAAGTGGGGAGTGCATCAATGGCTTCTTTCACGCAGCTACCGGTGACTTCTAAAATATAGCTGTGAAAGGCTCGCACTTAATTACATGACACATGAGCATTGATGCTTTCAACAATGTAAAACAGCCACACAGATTCAATGCATACTAAGAACTGTTGCTGCAATTTTTCTCTTTTGGTGAACCTGCCGTCAGATTGAAGACGCTTCGATAATTATGAAGCTTTCACTAACCGATAAAATGAATAATGCAAACATAATAATTAGCCATCACTTGTTCACGTATTTTTTACCTTGTAAACCAGCATTTGCTCCATTAAACAGCACAGGTTCAATTAAATGCACAAATAACAAGATTTCATTTTTTCGCAGGACCACGCCTATTCTTTTCGCAGCGAGTTCATTTTTATTCACATTTTACAGATTTTAGCAGTGCAAAAATTTTCGCAGTTGGCCCGACCACTGCTACGCAGTTGTTGTGCAGGTTCCTCAACTAATTCACTAAAGCACATTTTCTTTCAACCTAGATGTTCTATCTAAAAATAAAATACAAAATGAAGAAATTATACAAACATGAAAATCACACATATACATTTTCTAGCTCACATCACAGACATACCTTAATTGTCATGCTGATTTGAATATGAAAGCTTGCAAATGAATCCAATAGGATTGCATGTTAAGCTCGCGCTACTGTGTGGATGAGACGTAACACACCTACGGAACACCACCTATGCCAAAGGCTTGATATAGACTCTAACATGAGATTCTGTTGATTTTGTTTATCCACAGAATGATCAACAAAGGGATAAAATGAAGATTATATATTTCGCTTTCAAAACATAAAATGTTTAAATCCATTTCACACCGTCAAACAATATTTCGTTGCAATTTGTCATAATACTGTGTAGGCAAGAAAACACTGAATCAAAAGCTTCAGGATATTCTATTATTACAAATAGTGACCGAGTCGTCATTTCAAATGTTATTTAAAGACGAAAGGATCAGAGACAAAAAATAGCTGGTGGACGCTTGCCAAAAAAACTCCACTGACCATCAGCTAATGATGCCGCTTTTCAACTCCAGGTAGTCTAAAATTCATTCGCCTGGAGTAAAAATGATTACCATAGAATGTATAAAATATCCG
The DNA here is from genome assembly GCA_907163375.1 of Prostheceraeus crozeri. Taxonomy (NCBI): domain Eukaryota; kingdom Metazoa; phylum Platyhelminthes; order Polycladida; family Euryleptidae; genus Prostheceraeus; species Prostheceraeus crozeri. The sequence goes on from CAJQUW010009650.1 coordinate 126,081, forward strand.
CATACGGTAGAACAAAGTTACTTTGGTTAGACACACTTGGCAATACACCATTTAGCTCCATTGTACGAAAAAGAAAGAACTCATGGGCATGTCCTTTTAGAAGACTTCTACCCGAAAGATCGTTTTCGTTCGCTTTTAAGTCTGCTAGTAATGCAAAATACTATGTGAGGAGTTGGTGTGATGACATGCTGCTACTGGGTCTGAGAAACACCTTACAGGACTACTTTTAAATTTCATTCCTTCGAATTTTCGTGACATTTACACATCAAAGACGATATTTGAAAGGGAATATCGAACACCCCACTTCAGGTTGACTTCCGAATGGTTGGTTCTTCAGAATGACTAATCTTCAATTCATATCGACGAAATGATCATCCATTAAAATCACCAGCCTCAAGTGTTTCCAAATGAATCAGATGCGAGTTTTGTGGGCCAGTTGATTGTAAGGAATCGTGACCACTTTTTGTGACTACTTAACATGGTACTCGATCGAGGAAAAATTCTTTAGTCTCTACAAACAGAGGATTAAAATCGTACATATGAAAATTGGTGCTATGTCTTAGTTCTGATGGAATACACAAAAATCTTTGGAAATTATTGAGATACATAAAACTTGAAAATTGTAAGATCCATTTAAATTAAATCGAATCACTAGTAACATAATATAAGCAACGATAAACATTGAACACCAGTCATCGGAGGATATGTAGATGTAATTTCCTATTTTTGTGGTTGCCCATAACAACACCAGGATGCCGATTCATCTCCGCAAAAATGACATGTTTCGCTATCTTTAAGCTGATGGAGCTATAAATAATTCACAATATATACATAAAGCAATGTGGGATGATTGTGAGATACACAAATATTCAAAATAAGTCTAGTTGTGACATTCTCTGGTGAATTTCCAAATGTCAGCACTCCTAAATCCTCAGCATGCCAGTAAGCAATCCAAACTTAACTTGTAGATTAATTAGAGAATTTGGTCAATGATCAATCACTTGTATTTCGTAATACTGATTGATTTTAACCGGCATAAAAAGTCTCAATACAATAACTGAAACAAAGACGTAGAAGAAATAACCGGAGAGATCATGGCTCGCTAGAGTCAATCGACTCAGCTTAATTTTTCGTGAAGCTCAAGCTTTATGGTAAGCAAAGTAGGTAAGATAAATCAAGATAGACTAAAATTCCTCCTAGGAATGACAACATCATGGATAACATTACCTAACTTCGCCAGGAGGATCGGCATTGCGAATTTCAAGTTAGTGCCACACTGTCGCACATTCTGTGATAATGGAGCAGAGGAGGGATAACTGCATAGAATGTTGTGACCTGGTGCCGACCTTTTGCCCGGAACAAAATTTGAAAAGAGTGTTACGTAATAAGTAATCCACGTCAAATCTGCAGACGCAGAGGGAATGCGTGTCTGGGATTTGCAGATGCAAGACTTCGGTACATCCACATACAGTGTTTCAACATGAAATATGAGCCGATGCACATTGGAATCACCGAAAATATATGTATAGTGTATGCAATGCGTTTCAAGCAAATTTTTCCTTGATTATAATCGTACGTAGATTAAAATGGGTAAATTCAGAATTTTTAGAACAGGAGGAAATCGACTTGAGATCTAAGTTCATTCAATATTCTTAATGGATGATGTCTCTATGTTACTTTCGTGTTTATGTCTGGATCTGGATTCCTCCGACTTGTCATGAATATTCAATTCAAATTTCGGATAAAATTCGCTCGTTGTTAATGCATTTAACTATCATCAAGCCTCCTTTGACCGATGTAATGCATACTCTTTTCTACTTCAACCTTCATTGCTGTAAACGTCAACGGAAAACATTGACACCGTCAGCATCAATTTCGATGACATCGCAACTTATGTCATACAAACCTTGTTATCTATATATTGATGATTGCGCGTGTAGAAAGCACGGCACTGTATTTGGCACTCCCCCATGCGGAAGACTGGGACGGTGCTGACACAGTCAGACTTTAATCTGGAGCGCTGCAACTCTTTTAGTCCGTATTACTTTCCTGCCGACTTCGATTGACAGTTTCGAGGCTCGACCTCTGGACCAATGGATCGCTAGGTCAACCACTTAACCACTGTGTCAAGGAGACCAATTAATTAATGCGCATTCCTGTATTAAGTAATTAATGCATGTACGAGTATAACTGTACATGTATGTATATTAATGGTGGAAGTCAGAACACGATTCTGTGTTCGGCTTGCAAGTTGGTGCCACTTCAGATGCTCCGGGCTAGCTTCGCTCAGAGTGTTCACCTCTTTTGTATGTCCAAAATGTGGTCAAGATCAAGTGAACACAGAAGAAGATGACGACTCGCTTACGGTAAATGGGTGTATTGCACAAGGGTTCCAGCAGTTCTGCTATCTTGGAGACATGCTTGACAGGGATGCTGGTGTCGAGAGAGCAGTGAGAATTCGCATTGCGATTACGTGGTCAAAATGGAGGGAACCTATCAATCTCCTAACGAACAGAGGAATTCCATTGAAATGCCGAGGACAAGTCTACCACTGATGCTTAAGATCTGTTCTCCTACATGGTTCGGAAACATGGCCTCTGACAAACAAATTGATGAACACTGTTTATGAAAAACACAAATTTAAGAACATATCGCTCCAAAAAGCGATATTTTGATACATCTTTCACCTTTTAAATTATTTGTATTTGTATGATCCTTTTTCTGTAAACAGGTCGTTCTACCGGTGAAAATTCAGAGGAAATTATGTTTCAGCAAATTATATTTCAGCTGCAAGATATTTAAGACGTTAACACAATTTTTCGATGCCAAATTGATGCCATCAACGCACAAAACTAAACATCCATGTAAGCAGCTGCTGCTAATCCAATTTATTAAGCTGTAACAAGGATAGGCACATGATTTTAATTAACATAAGTGTGCACTTAACAAAGATAGTAGACACTTCAAAATACTAGTACCAATCTCAAGTAAATATTTTTTCAGTTGGGATCGACATGAGGGGCACTAGTTGAACTGCAAATTAATAAAGGACCGACTATCAACCGATGAAATGAATTTCTTACCTGAGTATCGAGTAAAATCAAGCGTTCTGTTGATGTCACGAACACATCCACACCCTGAGTTTGCGCTTGACTTGATAACAAGTTTGCTACAGATTGCGTAGGGAAGATAGGATCTTTCAACGTTCCACGCAAAGCTTTATCCCAGTCTTCAAAGGAAGTCTCATTCGTGCAGCACCCGCTGCCACCAATCATATTGTTATTGTTATTGCTATTCACTTCTACGTCAGTCTTCAGGTCATCTTCCTGAAAATCTAGAGTTCCGTTTTCAACATTTGAATCGAAACCATGAACCTCTGTTTCAATGTCCGGATCACCAATGAAACCAGATCCACTGATTAAACCGTTTCTGGTGGCTGTAGATCCCATTGAAGAATTCGGCAATGATCCGTTGATCAGCCAGTTCAAGACGGAGGACTTTCCAACGCCACTATGTCCGATTACACCGACAACTAGGTAATTAACACCATCTTGCCTCAAGAATGGTGCTATTCCCGATCCCTGTGATTTAGAGGCTCCTCCTTCCATAACAGGGATTGTTCCAGGAGTCATCTGACCACGAACATCTATCAGCTTCATTCGGCGACTCATCGTAGCTGGTAGCTGTGATAAAAAACGTTTGGCTGCTGAATTTGATGAATCTGGGGATTGGGCATTCATCGACGCACTACCGGACTGATGTTGAGGCGCTTCTTCTTGATTGTTTTCCACGGCAATCTTAAGATGAAAAGTGAAAAATTATTCAGAAAAATCTATGAAAGAATTTCAAATGATGGTATAAAGCTTAGGAATAACGCCGTAGACATGCGAACTCAATACGGAAATAAGAAATTCCGTTTCCGATTTTGTACTTACTTGCGAAGATTCACTTAACGCAGAAGATCGAATAACGGTCACAGGACGCTGATGGTTAGTGGAGGAGACTTCAAAGCAAGGAACATTGCCATCCCATTCATCCTCACTTTCATCTTCATCTTCTGAATTGCCAAGTGCTCCAGCACTCAATAATGTGACACTAGCAGACGGAAGTCGAGAGCGAATAGACGGCGAAGAGAGAGCGAGATTGGGCCAGTCCCCAGAATCTGCTGTCTCGCTTGGATAACGTCTAGCACCTGATGATGCTTGAGAATGACCACTGCTCATTCCTGATGGAGCAAAAGGATGGCCATCCCAATCTCCGCCAGATAAATTGAGAGTAGGCCAGTCTCCAGAATGACTTGGAGCTACCGTATCTGATCCTGAATGTGCACCGGATGCATTCTGTCCATCAGACCGCTTCGCAAGTGTGACATGCGATGGAATCATTCGTGTGATGTGACCCATCGGCACATCTATGTCCTGAAAACAATGACAGTTGTTCAGAAACTTTGGAGAAAAATGCAATTAAGATGCCCTATACACCAAAAAAAATCATGCACAATGTCTACCGAAAAATCGCGGCCCTATTAGCAAAGCTACTAATATCCGATTCCAATTTTACCAGCATCGCTACTGCGGACAGATCTCAGACGATGATTGTAAGTAAATAAGTAAAATGTTTATTTCTTGTAATGAAAAGCATCACATAACACAAATTAAGTCATCGTTGAAGCAAAAATAATCGAAAAATAAATAAATTCAATTAATCGATGTGTGAAATCTTACGCATGTTTACAAACTTGATTGTACAGAGTTATACATGTAGGAAGGAAGGAGGAATGACGAGAAACAGTTCGAGACAGTGGAACTCTATATGTTCGAGAACGGGGCAATGTATCTGGTAAGAGTCCATAAAGAGGATTTCTTAGATCGGAAATACCAAGAAACAGCTTCAATGATGCATTCTGCCTTCTTATGTGCAATTGAGTGAACTTTTGGCATTGACAGTCGAGTCCACATATGATTCGATGAGTTTTCTTTCTGACTCTCTCAAGCTTTATCGAGTTTTTTTTTATTCATGCTTATAAATAACAGTGCATTGTATTCTAGAATTGACAAAACTGTTGCATTATAAAGTCGAATGAGATCAGGTATTTGTAAGAAAGTCTTCAAACGTTTGATCACACAGAGTCGTTGACACGCGAGTTTGCAGTACATGACTATCCCAAGAAAATTATTCATTTTATATCACATCAAGAATCCGAAGCTCCCGCACGAATTGAACATTGGATGGTAAAAGAACTGAAAGATGAGGCTTCTTGACATTCATAATTTTCGTCTTCTTTTTGTTCAGTTCGAACCCGTGAGTGTTGCACCAATTTTCTGCGTGTTGAATTTCCTCTCTGATAGAAAGTTCTAAGTCTACATTTGCGCGAATGGGAATGCCAATAACGACGTCGTGAGCATACTTGGAAATGAAAGCATGATTTTTCGATGGTTGCACAGTTCGCATGTGTACGCAGAATAAAAACGGAGAAAGTTTCCCCCCTTGCGGGACGACAGAGGTGACGGCACAATCGAGCTCAAACAGTCCTTTCTTAATTTTACCCTTTGACGGCGATGTCGAAGGAAGTCACAGTACCAAAGTAAAATACTTCATGGCAAATTTGTACTTATCAGAGACCTAAATAAGCTACCATGCTCAAAACAATCGAAGGCCTTTTTTAAATCGAGAGTTATGCGTATGACATCAGTAGATGAATAATCGTCCAATACGGAAGAAAAGAAGTCAAGAATACTAATATTAGCATGAACAGTTGATGATAGAGGCCGAAAACCGAACTGTTTTTTGGGGACCGTAACTGTTTTTAATTTTCAGTTTTGTGGTTGGAAAGAGCCAGGAGTATTTTAAGATGTTATTATTATTGATCTTATTCTTATATATATGTACAAAATTTTTCGACTGCTATCCGGCAATCATCTTCAGGTACAAAAGAATTTCTATTGGTGTTAGTAGGAGTTTAAATGTATGAGATTAGTTTGAAAATGATATTTGCAATGAAATGTGGTATGATATAATGTAGATATGAACAGGTTGTGCTGGGTTACATATCTTTACCAGCAGCAAAAGAAATGACCTGACATGTAAGATGAAGAATGATCAACTATGTTAGTAGAGTATGTTAAGAAATGTAGTTAATAGAAAAGAAAATCACGATAACTGTCAAGTTCAGCTTTATTATTGATCGATGGATTGAATTTGTGTATGATGAATGCCTCACGCAATCGTAGATTAGTGGCATCGTTGTCGTAGACCAGAATGTCGATGGTGATGTTGGTATGTTCTACTTGACAATTACGAATGTGCTTAAAAACAGATGACGTTGGAGTTGAAAGGTGTTCTTTAAAGCGGATATGAAGTGGCCTAATAGTGCTGCCAATATGAAATTGATTGCATTTGCTGCAGCTTATTTTGTAAACAACATTTTTTCGATTACACAATAGTTTGTTGATTATTGTACAGTTCGTAAGAGAACATGGCTTCATATTTGTTTCATTCTTTTTCAGCTGTTGACGAAGAGTTTTGTTGCGCCTAGTTATTCGAACGTTGAGGTTGTGTTTATGAAAAATCCGTTTTATTCGTGAATCTATTTTGTCTGTTATATATGGGAAAGGGAAATATAAAACATCATTATTGACCCATTGATTGTTACGTTTTCTTGTATTCCTTCGTCAGTTAAAGACAGATTATATAATAGAATGTTGCGACAAGGAATTATACAATCGCAATCATGTACCTTCTTTTAACTCGCACATTGATGAGACTTTACATGACCCTCGAAATGATTTAGTGACTGACCTCTCCAAATCTCTCTCCAATGAAGAATTAACATTGCTTCAGAAGGGTCCGAAATTCAACTTAGCCAGTCCTTTCAATGAAACTCAAAAACTGACTTTCATGTAAATTTTAGCCGATTTGCTCACCAACTACGTTGGTGTTGAATTTGAGAATAAAAATGAGAACCAAAACATTAATCAACCACAAAAATATCCCTGGCATTCATATCTAAGTATGCCACCTCATAACAGTAGTGTCGAAGCCATACTTCATCAGCTTTACTATGAATTGAAGAAAATTGTTGATGACATAAGATTTCAACCCAAATATACAAATCTCTCCTCATCTGAAAGCATACTTTGGAAAACTTAAGAAACAAAGATCTTATTTTTCTACCCTCAGATAAAGGTTCTGAATTCTGCGTTGTGAATAAAGACATTTACAAGGAAGCTGGTCTCAGACACTTAACAGACCTTTCACATACAAACGAATTCCACATCCAACCACAACAAAAATTGAACAAAAAATAAACTTAGTCTGGAAAAACATCGCCAAAGACAGGCATCTTTCGACTTTTATCACTAAAAGTTACCTTACAACTAACTCTATAATGCCTCAATTTTACCATTTGATAAAAACACACAAAGAAAGTGACCAATTAAAAATTCGACCCATTGTCTCAAATATAAAGGGACCAACCGAAAAACTATCATGGCTATTGACAAACTTACTATCGCCTATGCTCAAAAACATTCCAACACACCTTGAATCAAGTCATCGATTAATAAATTCCATTAAACATGTGACAACAAATGAACAACTTTATCCTTTCAGCTATGATATCGCATCAATGTACACTTCGATTCCAATCAATGACGCTATTTCAGCCGTGATTAACAAGCTTGAAGACAATAACATTCTTGGCGTCAAAGGTTTATCACTGAACAACATACAAGATCTTTTGAACATCATTCTTCATAATACATTTTTTCATTATCAAGGCACCATTTACCAGCAAATCAAAGGCTTACCAATGGGCAACTCCCTTTCTGGATTGCTTGCTTCAATTTTCATTGAGACAATCGAAAATAATGCTCTTCAAAACATCAACCATCTGCCCTTATTCAAACGATACGTAGATGACTGCTTCGCCTTAACGAATAGTATTGAACAGGCTCTCGATCTCCTACAATCTCTGAATGCTCAACATCCAGACATAAAATTTGAAATTGAATATCCTAGAAATGATAATAGAACCCTGAGTCTTCTCGACTTCACAATCACTGTAAATTCATCCAATGACTTTCAATTTGAATTTTATAAGAAAGCTGCAAAGAAGAACATTTTTGTATATTCTACGTCACATATAACAACAAAGACGAAAATGAACTTCATCCTGAATGAGAATAAGAGAATCACTGAACGATAATCAGATAAATCAACTCTCAAGAAGCACAAGGAGGAATTTGACAACTTATTACGCATTAATGACTATAACGAGCAAATCATACGATCTTCGAACATGAAACTCCAAAGACGAAGGAATACAAGAAAACGTAACAATCAATGGGTCAATAATGTTTTATATTTCCCTTTCCCATATATAACAGACAAAATAGATTCACGAATAAAACGGATTTTTCATAAACACAACCTCAACGTTCGAATAACTAGGCGCAACAAAACTCTTCGTCAACAGCTGAAAAAGAATGAAACAAATATGAAGCCATGTTCTCTTACGAACTGTACAATAATCAACAAACTATTGTGCAATCGAAAAAATGTTGTTTACAAAATAAGCTGCAGCAAATGCAATCAATTTCATATTGGCAGCACTATTAAGCCACTTCATATCCGCTTTAAAGAACACCTTTCAACTCCAACGTCATCTGTTTTTAAGCACATTCGTAATTGTCAAGTAGAACATACCAACATCACCATCGACATTCTGGTCTACGACAACGATGCCACTAATCTACGATTGCGTGAGGCATTCATCATACACAAATTCAATCCATCGATCAATAATAAAGCTGAACTTGACAGTTATCGTGATTTTCTTTTCTATTAACTACATTTCTTAACATACTCTACTAACATAGTTGATCATTCTTCATCTTACATGTCAGGTCATTTCTTTTGCTGCTGGTAAAGATATGTAACCCAGCACAACCTGTTCATATCTACATTATATCATACCACATTTCATTGTAAATATCATTTTCAAACTAATCTCATACATTTAAACTCCTACTAACACCAATAGAAATTCTTTTGTACCTGAAGATGATTGCCGGATAGCAGTCGAAAAATTTTGTACATATATATAAGAATAAGATCAATAATAATAACATCTTAAAATACTCCTGGCTCTTTCCAACCACAAAACTGAAAATGACAAGTCAGGGCCTCTTTCAAACTATTTTTAAGTTCAACTCTGATATTGCTGAGAATATAAGCTTCTAAGATTTTTGAGAACAGAGAACTGAGATAGGTCTAACGTTATCTAGTGTCGTGTTTCTGCATTTTTAAACGGGTGTGACATTCGCTAATTTCCACGAATGAGGAACAGACTTAGAATTGATGGACAGAACAATTATATGACTGAGCGGACCTACAAGTTCAGAACTAGCCACTCTAACCACATAAGGAGGGATATCATCGCTTCCAGCCGATTTGTTGCCTTTCAGGTCATGTAATAATTTTTCAACTTCACCGATATCAACAGAAATATCCCATCGTTCTCCGTCACTAGTAGTACACAATTGCGTCAACATATCCCAGTCAAGAGGTTTGTTAATTACAGATGCGAATCCTTGGTTGAGAAGTTCAGTTGCATCTGAAGTCGCAGGTAGTTGCATGAATGGATTTTGTTCTCATTCAATGTGGTTAATGCTTAAAACGGAAGAATGAAATATCTGAAGTAATTTTACATCCTCAATCCGATAAATAATTTGCATAGATCGCATTCAGTACTTATGATCGATACAACAAAAATTCATTGTTCTATCAGATAAATCATACGTTTATCTTGTTTTTATCACTTTCCTGAAGCAGCACTTAGCTCTTCAATGCCCGGTACATTTTATTGAATGCACAATCTGCTGCTGGAAACATGATAAATCGCCACGTCAGAAACAATACAATATCGTGATGGATCAGTTCGAAGTGAGTTAGTAAAAACACAAAAATCGAAATATCAAATGTCGATAGCTCTTTCTTATGTTTTCAGAGGAATGGGATGTCTTTATCATTATTGCTTCTCTGAAATGAGAACTCTGAAGCGAAAACAATATCTCAGTGGTAAACTGATGCTAAAAATGAGTGACCCAGTGGGAGTATGTGTGCATTTCAGACGTAACATACATAGCAAGGAAATCTCAAACCCACATTTCTTCATTTATTATATAATCACTAAACGCACCGTGAATGTATACGTGCATATATACAATAAAGAAGAGCTCACGAGCTACCAACAGGTGATATTATAACTATTCCATCTACTTCTTGAAACAAGTGTACACTAAGTTATCAACTGTCTTATTTAAAAAACTGAATGACAGATTTTCTTAAATTCCAAAATATCACTTAACCCGTTTCAGCTACGAGTAGTAGTAGACTAAACTCATAGTATAAAAAATGGCTCCTAGTGGCAAATTTTTTCAAATTATTTTAAGCTAGTGATATGATGCATGTGCTTGGATCATGTTTAAAAGTATTAAACCAGCATAGTCATAGATATCTGTAGATCATAGATATTGACAGACTCTTCGATAAGGAGCATATAGACCTATGTAGACGGGAATCATTCCGAATAATCATACATGTGCAACCTATCGATATTTTTACCAGTTATGTGAAATTGGTGAAGAAATCCATCAAGTACGATTATATTTTGTTGATGAAGTAGGAACTAGTATGTTGGTATATTGAGCGAAATATATATAATTTGTGTAAAGTGATATATATATTTTTTGATAGATGCTAATCTTTCTCTATTATTAATTCAATTTTTGAGGCTGTGCATCTTTAATGTACAGGACCGCGTTTGGTCGGGTTTGAGCGTCCCGGATTAAGCGGTCGAAACGCGATCGTCCTGACCAAGTTCCTGTTGATGACCTCATTAAAAATAGTCAAATAATTTGTATGCATATTTTGTAGAATTCTATTTCACGTTTTAGCTTAAGGAACTAATATTATTCTCTTACACACCTGGTAGATTTTAGATAGCGTAATCCCTCTGTGTTAGCTAGATCTGGTATTCTGATTGGAAACAGACCTGTCCTCTTATCATCTGAATGGGCAGACTGTTAAATAGGATCTTTTCAATATATAAGTGATAAACATAATTTTGAACAGAACGACTTACTCGCCAATTCATTACACATGAGGAGAGGAGAAACGCTGTTTGTCCTTCTAGTAAGTATTTTTAAAATTTTTAGACATTTTAGGATATAAAAATTTTCTTTTAAATCATACTTTGTACCTATTGAAAATTAACTAGTCATTAGCTTGTTTTTTTAACTTTGTTACCTTGACGCACTTTGCTACGTTGAATTGAGTTAGTCTATAAGCCTAAAAGTGTCCTATTTTTGATGCGAGCAAGGTAGAGCAACTTATGTGTTAGAAAATCAATGAAGAAATTTTTTGTAACTGCATGGTCCTGTAGCCTTCATAGTTATTGCGCTGCCGGATTCGTCAAGATAACCATACTAATGGCTCGAATAACGTGTCTTTCAAACAAACAATTTCAGAGAAGAAAGCAATTCAGAGAAAGAAGTCAAAGCAGTTCAAGAAAGTTATTTTATCAACCAGCAAACAGATTTCGAAGCATTTACTGCTGCTGATGAAACTTCATAAGAAAACCATCAGCACCAAGCGTAGGACGATTTCAGTACAATATTTGGAAGTCATTTCATGCGTGCTACATTACAATAGTTGTAAACATCTGACATGCCTGAGATTTTTGCATTCAACTTGTCAACCAGAGTGATCGTTAGAAGACTTGCACTAGCTTGACTTCGCAAATGAGTATACTCGCTGAGAGCCAAATTGAAAAATGTATTCTGAAAATATAATATAACAGATGCTACAGACACCAAATAACATAATGTTTTCATAATTTATTTCTTAGTTCGGTTTGGTAACCGGGAGGAGACAAGAATTTTCTGACTTGGCCGTGAACGTGTTAAACCGCTTGTTTCAAATATTTATAGCTAAATATGCATCATCTTAAATTGGAAACGGTAACTAGACCTATATACCTACACAACCCCCTAATGCTCCAATAATCAACCCTAGAAAATGAAAAATAAGAAAGAAAAATCATGTCACATCAACCAAACTGAAATGAATCATAATTGCTTTGAAATCGAAAATCAGTTTCATCTTAATTGAACTTTAACTACCAATAAATAGGTCCTGAGTAAAAAATGTAATAGAATGAATTTGATATGCTATTTTCGAGACCACTACGCCATCGCCACTTCGGAGTTCACCTCATCATGCTATCTAATGTATTGATGGCCGACTTAACAATGTTATTAAAATGCATCAAAGCCCCCCCCCCCCGAAGGGTCGGTGGAGTAGCTATTCTTTTAAATAATCGATTGATCAGTTGGCTCAAGTTTATTGCCGTAACAGTTTGCCGGAAGACCAACAGCCGGTGTTCGATAACCTGTCATGATATATGCCTAATTTTAACATCATGCAAAAACGTTGATTCTAACGACTAAAATGAACGACGCAGGCTAAATCTGATGGGCCTATGTTATGCCCAAGGAGGAATCAACGAACATATTTTCTGGCATTGAATGTCATGTGCAATGCCGTCAATGTCTTCGTCTACTTTCCTATCAATCATGGCTCAATGAATCGTGGATCCCGTTCGAGTTTCGCACCACTGAAACGTAGGCCTATAAAACCAAGCCTGCATGACGCAACTCAAGTTCACGAAATAAATTTGGAACTTGAGTAAATTAGAAACAGAAATCAAGGGCACATAAAGGAAAAAACGGTGATTGACATGGATTAGGGAAAAATAAAAGTGAAAGGTAGACACAAAAACATAAAGGCATCTAATCGTAGAATAAAATGGAAATTGGAAATTATCAAAATGTTGAAATACACCTACTTTTCGAAAATTTCATGACAGTTTCGCAAGAGCAGACTTGCCTATCGACAATGGAAAAATTGATAGAAAAGGGGAATACTGTAATGTCGTGTGATAAAGCTTTCGTTATAAGAAAGTCTATTCTGCATCCACGCCTACCACTCGAAAATCTTCAAGGTTCAAATGCGCACTTGCTGTTTTAGTTTATAACACCAGTGTTGTTTTCATCATCATTTAGTCAAAAACTGAATTGGCTGATAGTATGCAGTTTCAATTGTTTCAGGCGTTATTTTCCATTTTTTCCATTTACTGCATATAGGTACACGGAAATTTACGAACAATTTGGCTTAAGTAAACAGATATTTACATGAATCTATAAAATCGAATATATTTGTTATAAACAAACTACAACATGGCGCAGTGCCAGAAACTACAACTTTCACTTTGGCAATAGAATGCCAGTACACGAACTCCATCCACAGGAACACAATGTAGGCATTCTCTATCTTTTGAGAGACCAGTCGACATAAAGAGATACAAAGCTAACAAATGCAGTCGACTTTTTTCACAGAATTTTCATCCTTAGCACAACTACGAGGCATGAGCGAACCTAGGGATTACTCAATGAAAAAGTGATTAATTGCATTATTTTACTTTACAAATGAAAGTAAAATAACAGATCTTATCTGACTAAGTTTTCTCCATCAGAAACCTGTTCGCACACCTCTTGAAAGTATCAAGATTGCATTGATCAGGGAAAGTGATCTGGGGAAGCTGATTCCAAAGCTGAGCTGTGCGAACAGAATAGCTTTTCGAGTGACTCACACTGTGTTCGCGTTCCAAGCTCACATGATAGCATGTGAGTGCATTAACTCTGTGTGTGCTTCTTGAGAAGATCTTAGGTTCGGGCACTCATTCATTCACTGCAGAGCTGATTCTACCGAAATAGTACCTGTAGGATTGAAAGAAACAAGCCATTTGGCGCCAAATTCGCAGACCCTGCGTAGGTCTTCATTAAGAACTTTGCATAACTGCTGATGTTGCTGAGTGTTCCTGGCTAGTCGGTCATTGGAATTAAAAGGTGTCGTATCATCTGCATACATTGCCAGTTTGTTCACTAGGCAGTCTGGGAGGTCACTGATGTACAGCAGAAAAAGAGTGGGTTCCAAAACTGACCCTTGAGGAACTCCTGAATTGACAACCTGCCAGTCACTGAGGAAAGAAGCTGAGTTTCAAACAAGTTGACAATATGTTGGTTAATCACTGCTTCAAAAGTCCTGCCAGCAATTGGAAGAAGGTTGATAGGACGGTAACTGGATGGAAGAGATAAGTCAGAACGTTTCTTTGGAACTGGAATCACAGAAGCTGCATTCCAACAAGTGGGGAACTCATCGGTGGATACACATCTACTGAATGGCTTGGATAAAAGTGGAGAAAACTCAGGTGAGAGATGCTTGAAGACCGAAACCTGGATATCATCTGGTCAACTAGTCTTAGAGCTATCGAGACCTGCGATGATTTTTTTGCCGTTTCGGACTATGACTGAAGGAGAGGTAATGGCTTAATCAGTGCGACTGGGAATTGAATGTGGAATTCGACCTCCATCGTCCAATGATGATCAAGATGATCATGTTAAGATGATCGGTTTTGAGGATGTCGCTACAGAGGTGCTGACTTCGTCATGACGAAGTGGTAGTAGGATGGAGGATTTGTTCCTATTGGTGACACTGTTGTAAATCCTCCAGAAGTCCTTAGAGTCGTTTCGAAACATACAAAGTGTAGCGGCTATTGACCTGATGTAGTGGTTTCCTTGCACTTTCTTCGCGCGGTCTTGTGCAATTTAAGATTACCAGCGGTACGGTTGCAGCTGCACATTCTGCTGCAAACCGAGGTTAACTTGGGAGTGTGGCTTCATATGGAAAGTACGATGAGGAATGTAGGCCAACACCCTCTCTGATGCCACTCTGTCAGTTCTAGCTCCGACTCGTGAACGTTCTCGCTGAGAATCAAATTTTCTTAGAAAAGTGCGGAAGCCATACCAATCTGCTTTGGAGAATTGATTAACTGTTCTATGGAAAGGCGCAGACGGCGTGGAGCAAGTTTGTTTGCCAGAAACTGTGATACGAGTAACATTGATCATACCGAGGGAAGACGCAACCTTGTGTGAACACACGTTGAATTTGAAATGAGAAACAAGTCAGGAAATACCCAGTAGGCCCCTATCCCCAGCTAGGTCAGGCACTCTGGGTGGACAAGTGAAGATTTGACTAAAAAAAGATAATTTAAATATTGTAAGAAATGTGTTATTTATCAATTTTCTATCAGTGACTGAGTGCTACTCTTGTGGTTATGCTAAGAATAGCGATAGGCCTAACACGTTTTTTCTCATTAACTTGTATGACTAGCATTAGCACAAGAGAACTCTGCAATACCGGACTTGAGGCTTAATTGATTCGACTGGATCGACTCGATATTGGCAAAAGCCCGATCTGTAGGTCCACAGGGTCCTAATTTGTAGCATTATTGTCTGTCGCTCAAGCACTCAGCAGAAATATACTTTTTTAGAATCGTGAAGAAAGATCGGTCTATGCAAAACGTTTAGTTTGGATGAAACGCTTTTAAAAAGCAGAAATTAATAGGTACTGACAAAGGCCTACCGATCTCTGGGGATGCTTGACAGTTGAGGGAAGCTTAGACGATTTTTACGATATAAAAATATGACCGGGACAAAGTCGCTTACCAACTATCGGTAACCAACCTACGAACAGTTCAGATATGTTTTTGGAGGACAAGTTGATCAAAAGTCATTCAACTGAATCCTACCAACTCACCGATTTATTAATAGAATTTCCGAAGGGTTTTCACAATAAGGAATTGCTGGCACCCTGGTGTGCACATTTTGCACCTGCATGTTGATATCATGAAGGATGTGCCCAAACCTTGCACATCGTTAGTGCACTATCGCATCTAATTCAAGAGGAAAAATGGAAGTGAAGATGTCGACTCATTGTTCCGGTGAAAGAAAGAAAACTAAGTCCATGTGAACAACTTGTAGTCTAGGCCTAGATATACAAATAGACTAGAAATGAAAAAATATTGCACAACCCTACCTATTGCGACAAATTTGTTACTCTGCTTCAAACTACCGCTGTAACACTTCATGCCAGTTGAGTGTGAAACTTCATACTTAAAGAAATTCTGAAGGAATGCCGAAATAAAAACCATGTTTCCTGGCTACCATACATAACGATTGTAATGTATTTATAAAGTTTAAAATTTTCTAATATTCTACATAATTACATAATTCAACAGTTGCGAGTTAATGTTGGATAGGTATATTAGAATATTTTTTCAATGCTAGAATGCTAAAACCGCTTTCTTTTCATTTTCTTTGAAATCGCAGGTGTTGAACAGGACGATAGGCCTAATAAATCGAGGAGATTTGACGATATCAATGGTTTTTCGCGCAACTGTGTTTTTAACTGTGAATGGCACGCCTTGACCGTGACACATTCATTGATGAGAATCGCTGATTCACTCCGCACAACGTGTCTATTAAAAGAGCCTCGAACGGTCCTTCTTGCAGCCTTCTCCTTGTCCGCCGATTCCCTTGCGACCACCAAACTTGCTACCAAGTCCATTTGCTCAGATGCCAGCTTTCACTTTTACTAGTATTCCTATTTCCCTTTCTCTTCCCTTCCTCCTATCGACATCAAAAATCAATCTAAATATTCACTTAAGTGTCTCAGAACTGACAGGTAAAGGATGGAGATGCTAGCCAGAAGAAGCGGAAATAGCATGCGTTCGGTAATACAGCAACCAGAAATCACTTTCAAGTACCATCCGCAGGGTGCAGAGGCATGTAAGGACCGGCATAAAAAATATTTTGATGTGGAGCAAATAGCGCAGAGTGATTATTAAATGAGAGCTAGTCAATGGAATCTGGGCCCAAAAGAGAGTCCGACTGGAGGCTATTTTTGTTTGGATGTGTTGCATCAACTCTCTTGTAAATGTGAATGTCCTTCTCGGTCTTCGTCTATTAAATATACTCGGAAGGCCAACCTCTTATCCGATAAAGATAAGTTTCAAATATTTATTTCAAGATTTGGCAAAATATAACAAAAAAATAAGACTAAAGCGCTGAATGTGGCCTAAAGTTTACCTAAAAAAAATCACGGCCCTACAAGCAAAGTAATGAAGCCAAGCTTTGAGTTCAACTTAAACTGAAATCGATGTTAAGGACAAATCTCATCCAATTGTTGTAAGAAAGTATTTTACTTCCAAAGTACTTTCTATGCCCATCAGGCTTACCCCTTTGAAGCCCTTGACTCATGATTTAGTCCACCGGTCTGAACCTCGCAACTTTTAGCATGCTGAAAGCCCTTTTATACACGATGAACACACTGGCGACTGGAATACTGGAACTAGATGAAATATCTTTTTCTGTGAAACTTTTAAAGTCAGATTCCAAGAAAATCACATAAGTCGATCAGTAGGCCTATTATGCCCATATTAAATATGGATTCCCATAAAGTCTTACGCGAGTAGCCTATATACCCTATACGGCACCGCGTAGTCGACGATGATTTTTTTAACAATCGAAAATGCGAAAACAAAAGGATACAGGTTGAAGTTTTTAAGTGAGTACGGTACCGCAATATAAAAGATGACTTTTTGTTTGTACCGGTGTGCACATCTAAATTGAGTTATGTCTTAGTTTTGGCTTCCAAGTTAAAATCTAAACCAATCTTAGAGTGATTGGGATGGCATCACTGTCTGCTTAGCAATAGGCAGTGGCTATTAACCCGTGGTAATGATGTCATAAACATATGATGGTAATAATCTCAACTCTCTCCTACAAGTAAAAGAATCTCATCGTAGTAAACCTCAAGCAAAAAAGCAACACACGAATTCACTTGCCAGCACATTTCTTGTCATATTGAGTGTTTTTTATAATGGCCTGTAGCCAGAAAATAAATTAACTGCAGAGAATACGTCAACATGATTCTTTTAGTAACGAGGGCCTAGTTATTAATTCATGACAAAATGATTATCGATAAAACAAAGCAAGAAATTGCCGTCTAGGTACAAGCAGAATTGAAGACAAGCAGAGGATTATGTGCAAAATAAAAGAATCAACCGGCTTTCTATGCGTCTTTTCAGAAATAAAATTCGAAAGGTAGAGGATGAATCGGAAAATCATTTAGCAGGCTATTAATTTGCTCAAATTTCACAATATCTAGCAATAATGAGAATGCGCTTCGACTATCACAAGCGTGGATAAACATTCATCATCACAATCTAAAGCAAATAAAATTTTATGGAAACGATTTGTGTAAGCGATTAATACAAATGGAGCAAAATAGGGCCTAGTCCATAAGGGAGCGAATGTGACTGAAGTAGGCCTGCCTGTTATTTAGCATTGAGATTACCATCTGACAGAACCGGAAGAAAAATACTATTTGAAATATTTGCGAAAAGCACATTTCACAATTTTGCCTACGTGATGTGACCAGTCACCAGATGCACAAAGCGGGTCCTATTCACTAACTGAACACCAGGTGCAGTGACAACTCGATAGGCGCACTTCGATTAACTTGAAAGACTAAGCATGACTAAGTAAGATGAGGCATGACAATTCAACGAGTCATACATTCTGACACATGCTTCCTGTCAAATTCAGTCACATCAAATCTCATGCAGTTGAAAAAATTGAGTCGCGGCAATAGCCATCACAAAATTGCACCGCCTCAGCTGTTGAAGTAGACGTTTCATAATCACCATGGACAGGCAAGATAATAATCTATCACAGAGCTGACAAAATCGCAGGGACTGAGTACGTAGCCGTAAACATACTAATTTGAAAGTCTACCATACACACGATTGGAGTAATTGAAGTCTGAGTATTTTGCTTTGTTCATAGCAACGACTTTCCGGAAGCAAAATAAACGAATGAGGACAAATGAAATTTCTAAATAGTTGTACCCTTTTCTCATTAACACATTGTACATCGTTCAAAACAAATCGATTACCTCTGGGAAGCACAAATCATGCATTCACGGGAACTAGGAAATGAAGACTAATCTAAATTTCAGTTTGTTAATTCCTTTTTATCATGTTTCACGTGGACCTGTGTCTACAGAATCTATTAAGATTCTGTAGAAGTAATACGTATTGCCGTCATTCTAATAGTCATACCTTGCGCTTTGGGCGAGGCATCAATAAAACAGTTTCATGGTAGAAGGACGTACGAGAATCACACGAAAGAAGAATGATACTACTAATAAAACACCCGCAAATAAAGTATGACTTATTAATGTCATGTATCAAAACAAATACAATGAAAAGTATGAATTATTGTCAATTCCTGAATTTTCTTTTAGAGAGCGATCTATTTTCTTTCTGAACGATAGAATTACTTCAAAATGACAAATTTCACAATTTTATTTAAGTCGTGAATGATCGTCATCGGATAATGACAGAAAAAAAATAAAAGGACTAATTTTGCTGTCGACAAAGTATGAGCGGGAAGGCAGTTAATTGTTCAAAAGTGATAGTGGGTCAATTGTGAATGGATTGTTCATGATGCGATCCTACCAAGGTAAGAAAGGATGCTTTACAGCGATGGATATGTGCTGATTACTGATTCACTTCATTGGCCGCATCATGGGCCGCATGGTCTATGTTCAACATGGTCATGATGAATGTTGCATGACGGCATTGGTCTATGTTCAACATGGTCATGATGAATGTTGCATGACGGTATTTGTAATTGTTCGATTTTGCTCGCGAATAATGGTATACGCTTCTGAACCATCTGGACTACAAAATCATCGAACATCGAGCCCATGATTTGTAATTGTTACCTATGCGCCTAACCATATTATACAATCATCATCGCTAGAATAGGTCTTTGTAACAAAATATGCTGTAAAGTATACTTTTGCTGCCATGTATAAACTATCATTCATGTCATTCTCAATGCCATTTTCTCAAAATTATGTTGTGTTCATACAGTTGTTCGAATGTTCTACAAAGCTCATACGGCTATATTGAATAATTATATATTAATATATTGAGTAATGGGGCCTACGTATAGTTTTTTTTTCATATTTTGGTTGCTAATTGGCGCTCGAATCGACAGAAAAAATGCTTTTGAAATCTAGCAACCTAGCTGTCAACGTTGTAAAAAATAATTGTAGGCCTATTTTGCAATTCGAATGATCATTCCAATTTCGGTTACGGATTCACTATCATAGCATTTGCTCACAAAGTCACCAGTATTTTTTTATGCCAGCTGTTGATTGCTGATAGACTACCTGCTGCTAGGTCATTGGGCCTCATATGAATAGAACTCCATGATAATCCTTATTGTTTCCCACATTCGCATGTAGGCCTGTGAAAACATGAATTTTGGATTACCGCGAAGCTTATCATAAGCTTTATATTGCGTAGGCCTATACGCATAGAAATTCGAAATGAATGAAGCATATATAGGACACATACGTACCGTTATTTGGAATTTAGATGCAGACCTATAACAAATTTTATAGGCCGTAATTATCTTTCATTATTTTGGTCATCATGTGCCATGAAAAATGTCAGACCATTTGTCTAATTTTGTGAAAGTACTCACACTATAGGGCCTATATAGTCCATGGTTACTCCAAGGACTGTATATTTTTTTCAAAGACGGAAACAGCTAGATCCCTTGGAAGCAACTCATTTTTGCTCAATGAAGACATCGCACCATATACATTGATTGAGGATTCTACTGATCATCTTTGCTTTCCAAAGTATGTTGGAGTTGCTTCCAGTCTTTACAATTCCCATTGCCTTTGGGCTGTTCAATTTTTATAGGCTATCATTATTTTTTCGCCTGAATAATTTGCCCTCTGTCCTACACAGACGCATTTTCTCCTGTGATGCACAAAAAATATAATCCCCCCGTTTGAAAAATACTGCTATATCGACCAAAAGTTTGAATAAAATGAAAACTGTTCTTCATTAGATTGATTTATTGCCCTAGTCATTAATTGTGGCCTTCATTTTTGATTGGATACCTCCTGCGATTTAGCCTATCACGAAAAGGAACAAGCGTACGTACGACAGCGTGTGGAAGTTTTAGTTGATTATTATCATCTTATTTCAAGGAATGTATAGACCTATCAAAAGTGTAGACTAAATCCTGATCGCGCAAATTGACTATGAATACGTTACGCTTTCGTTTCGTTTTAAACAATTTATGAGGGAAGGTTCATAATCCCCTCATAGACCCAATACACAAAACATCTACAGTCTGTTTGCATGATATCAATTTTGATTACAACAGCAGCAATCCCCAAAGATGCGTTTAAAATGATGCAATAACGGCGTTGAGTCTCAGTAGTTTATGCGATGTGTTCAACCTTGTAGTCATGACAGGCTATTTGATTTAGATAACCGGATGACGAGTTTCGCGTGACCGCAGCAGTGGAGATTTTTTTAACATTTTGGAATGGAATCACACTCTCAAAGCGGAAGGTCTAAAGGTGAGTGAATGTCTTAAAATCTGTAGCCTTATGAGAGCTGCAATTAACAGTTAATCAATTAAATTGTGGCTTTTTTTATAATATCTTCCTTCAGCCTCACCAAAAATGATAATGGCTATTTATTATGCGGGATTCATTCTGTCACTATGTATGACGAATTACTCTAAGCTCTAACAAGTGGAATTAATATAACAATGGCCAGAAATTGCATTATAGAAACTATTTTGTGGCGAGATCTGCATTCCTCCGGATTTCAAAACTGCGAGAATTAACCAAGAACGTCGAGCTCGAAGGACGCAGCTCATTTGCCCTGGATTTATATTCCAGAAGTCTAAGACTTAAACTATGACTGTACATCAAGCAAAGCCTCGAAATGAAATCCGAATAGCAGAAAGGCTCTCAGCAGCATCCGAAACCTAGGCCTATATTTGTCAATATTTTGTCCGTAAAGACGATTGTCTGATAGTTTGAATATAAGCTCATTTAGCCCTACTTCCATGAATGTAATTCATATTGAGAAAAGGTAGATGGAAATGTGAAACTCACTTTCATTTTCCCAGATAAAGATGATCACACCGTTCCAGCTAGAGTACTTGACAAGGAAGTAGTAGTCTTAGCATACTTCACTTGACGAGATATCATAGGCTGACAACCGGTGATGTCCAAATTTCTTTTCGGATTTATGTAACTTGTTTAGTGCCTGTAAAGGAGACATTATAAGGTGTTACAACAGATAGGACTTGGGCTCAAATGTAATTTGCTTTTATTACATTATAAAATTATAGTTCTAAGCATTTTCTTAGGGTACAATTCACTCATTCTCAACTATTTCATAATGTGTAATTCACTCGTAATAAGCATTTAACATGGTTTTATAAACACTATTTCGTTAAGATGCACTCAAACATAGTTCTATTAATTTGAAGTACTGATTGACTTTCTAGACGTTGAGCAAACAATCATGTTTTAGTCAAATCATCCAATTCAGTTAGATGATATCTGTTAACGTCAATGAATATACTCACATACCTTCTACATACAGTGCAAAGTATTTTGCACGCAACAGAATGCAGACCATCTATTCCAGAGACACAGTATATTGTACAATACAGAATACAAAAATAGTTAATTTAAGGCATCAAAAACTTTAACTGATAGGATTTATATTTTCAAAATGAAAACTTCAGTTTCAATGCTCATACAACAAGAGACGACGGTGAATTTTTAAAAGTGTATCAATACAATTGAAGGCATAATCTGATGACGTTTTAGTTACCAATATCGATAAAAACATAAATCATATCACTCGGCGTGAATGCCAACAATGGATGAACTTTATGTACAACTGTGTCAACATCAACAAAAAAACCTAGAACAGTACATCAATAGTAAATCTGATGCAGACTAGGTACACGAAATATGTCGGAGACGATAATAGCTTTTAAAACGTTTTAAAGAGCTTAAATATGACATGTTCAGATATACATATATATATACACTTAAGGATATCTTACACAAAATAAATTGTAATTATGGTCTATTTAAATGATAAGATGTTAATATAAAATTTATGTCTTATCATTGGAAACATAAATCACATTCACTTATTTACACTTCATAACGAGGGATCAGTAAACCAATTCACCCAGTACAAATTTTTTAAAGTACCAACATACTGAAAGTATTCGTGACCAGATATTTACACAGTGGAAACTGGGGTTACATACATCAATAATTCGTACCATTAATTTAAGAAAGAAATACATGCATTTATAAACAATATGTACACATCAGTTATCATTGCACCGAACCAGAATCTATTTACATATGTAGTTCATAATAAAAAAATATACAGATTTCATACCGTGTATGTGAAAGACAGGTCAGAGTTTGCTTTACATAAACATGTAAGTACCGAGAAAATCAATATTCTTCTTGTGCGTGACAATTAAAGAAACTATGCATAAAGAAACTTAGAAAGCGCAACTGAATTATACGCATCATAAATTTGAAAACAAGTTGCGAAATAAATGGGTCAGACATGAGATAGGGGGAAACCTAAAATTTGAGGATGAACACAATAGATGTATATGCATACAGATGGGAAATTTGTGTAAAGGTGTATTGCAACTGCAAATAAACATATGCTGACAAATGTTACATTGTTTGCAGGCGATTAAACAACACGGTCTTCCTTGTTTACACGTCACCTGGTATGTATCCCCGTCCACGGTCAACAAAGTCTTCGATTCCGAGATTCGTTCAATGTGAACTGATCCATCAAATCTGCTTGCCTGTCGGTGTTTGTTAACCACAGCTACCAACCGACGACTACGAAAAACGCCTCTCTCCAAAGCGACTAAAAGGGTCTGAAGTTTCGTCCGAACAATCTGGATTAAGACCTGTATAATGGTATCTAATCTCACATTCTCCCGTGTCTACTGATGAGTTCTTGTTTTAGCAGCCTGTGGAATGATTCCAAACTCATGTTGGTATTTATTGTGCTGCACCTTCGATGGGAGAACATCCACTCTTTTGGGCGCTTCAGATATCTTCTGTTAAAGTAATGGAACACTGAATATAGACTTCTTCGAGTCAGATATGATTTCAGAAGTTCCACCAATTCGCCTGTGTCCTCTATGCTGGAGTATTGGACTTCCACGAACTTATTCAAAATAGATCGGAAAAGAGTCTTCGCTGAAGCATTGTCTATCAGTGGAAACGACCTTTGTATAAACTTAGGAATCATCAGTTTCCATCTTCGGTGGAAATGCCACTCACAGAGCAATTTGCGCCCTGGCTTCGGAAAATTGCTGCAATATGTGGAGTAATAAGCGGCAAAGTCGTCAGTCATGAAGAACTTGGTTCTCACCTCACCAGTCCGGTCTCTGATTGCTGCAAAAAATTTGTTTAATATAGCTGAATTCTCGGTGGTAGTCAATAAGAAGGCAGCAGGCAAACCTTGATCATGTGGACCGATCACCATGACGGTCACCAGATACAGATTGTACCGTGAGATATTGTGGGTGGAATCAACACAAACAATTTTCGGTCCAAATTGGCGGAATATTTTCACCTGGTCTTCTGTCATTATTCCAAGACAGAACTCCTGGGCTCCAATATCTCGTCTACTTACACCGAAGTCTTTATAGAAAATGAATGAAGACTGGTGTTCAGGTGCTGTCACTGCCTTCCTCACGCTTACAAAGTCATCTCGCTCTATCAGTTCGGGTGGAGGCTCATAATATCGTCGCATATCTCTTATTTGTTGCATGGTGGTGCAGAACTCATGTGAGGCGATGTCATAGTTGTCTCTTATCATTTTGAGAATATCCGCATTGCTTTTGCCAAGCTTGAATTTCTCGAGAATGAATTCTCTACAATTTTGAGAAATTCTTTGGGTCTTAAATGGCTTCGGATGATCGTGTTTCACGTAGCCATTCACAAACACACCATTTTCATTTTCCCTCACATTCAAGAAGGCAACACAACGCGCGACATTACACTCCAATGAAGAGTACAAAGTGCCTTTTGGATCTCGCCTGGTCGACCTTTTACTGAACTTATTGTCCGAAGACATCTTGCTTAGCCAGTTGTCGTACTCCACAATAGAAAACTTGGCCTCCAAAACGTATTGCCCTGAATGAGCGGCCACTGCGTGCTTCAGTAATTGCGTCTTTGAGGATGTTAAAACGCCACAATGGCATTTCACCTGACCAGTTCTGGGAGCCGTATTGCTGCCTTTGCAACTCACTTTCCAATGTCTGCTCATATTGTTGTATCGGATAATTGATCCGCAATACTTACATGGCAATGTGAAAGCGCGACGACGTGTACTTGCAGGAGGAAACGTATCGGTAGTGGACAGGACAGAATCATTACAAGGACCATTTGACACATCTGAGGAGCGCCGTTTCGGCGGCCAGGAATGTCGGAAGAGGTGAGAGGACGAACTGCACAAGGACCATCTGGAGGAGAGCCGTTTAATCGGCGGCCAGGAATGTCGGTAGACGTGAGAGGACTAACTGGATAGGAACCATGCGACAAATCAGGGGCGCTGTGGTTGGCTGTCAGTGGAAGATCAAGTGCAAGTTCATCGTATCGCATCTTTCGATATACGAAAGCAACACCATATCGCGCACTTATGTCTTTAACAGAATTAGCGTTCATGCATCGGAGCATCGTGTCATCTGCTTCGTACCATAAATTTTCCGGCGCGAACTATGCATGTGTAGTGGTTTTCCATCCACTCTATGTTTCAGGCAAAGGATACATTTGAGGGACAAGTTGATATCATCATTCTGGAATGAAAAAACGGACAGAAATTTCACCTCCATGAAGATTCAAAAATCGGCTGAGTTAGCCCTAGAGCATGATTTATTGCTAAAAACCATTCATGCGAAATTGTCCAGACTACGGTTGAGACGAAGGCAATTTTTCTTTACCTTCCCATGTTATAGGACAACCATTGAGTTTGGTTTATTTGGAATTTACTTGGTTTACCAAGGCCTGTTTGCAAAATTGTGACTAAAAATTACTAAAAACAAATTTGGAAAATTCTAACGACAATAATGCCGCAATAATGCATAATCGAAAGCGAAGTCGGAGCTTCATCGCAACGTAAAAATACAGAACTGACTCCTTAATCTCCCGTTACTCAACTCAATAACAATGTTGAAATAGATTTCATAGCTTAAAACATTGGTACCCACGGAGGGGCAAGCAGATTATGGATATAATGCACATCTTTTAAATTCCCTTGAGTGTACGTTATAACGGGATTATACTTTACTACGACTGTTGTACATAATTTCATCACAAATACTCTCCTAGATGTCAGATTGATAATCATCGTGTCCTGGTGATTAAGAGGCATACCACTGCCTTGACATTTTTCGTCCTATAAAAATTAAGAAGTATATCAACTTTGAGGCATGTGATGTATTGATTGTTTGTTTGTAAAAATAAAAATTAATGATTATCACACGTAATGACGATAAATCACAAGTAAGATAATGCATAAAGAAGTCCTGATGACTGAGGATGCCTAGCACCCCTGAAAATTAAGAAATACTACCCACCACTCCGCAAACTCTTCCCACCTGACCACAACTCTAAACAGGTTAAGTGTAATTACGTTACTGATCCTAGATGAATGAAACTTAGAGGAATGATATGAAACGATGAGGTCACAATATCAACACTTTGCATTCATTTAATGTGTCGTGACAGCTCTTCTACAAAGGATACAACTTGTACGTCAAGTCACCTAAATATGTCCTAAACATTGAGCTGAACCACTAATATTTCAGTTGAGGGCATGCAGCAGCGCATATATTCATTTATACGCGTATATTCCATTACACGAGTCAGCAATCAATAAATAATTGTATCCGTATCACCCATGCACGTTTACCACACGTATCTTTTTCAATGTTGTCATTGATTGAAAAAAACTGACGAAAAATATTGGAACAGCTACAGTCTAAAATTTCACATGCTTCAATCATTTCATCATGCTGGCCTACCATGCAAATAACAAGCTTTTCCTCATCACATGCAAAACAGAAGCAGCAAAAGGCACATTACTTCAATAGTTAGGACCATGAAAAAATGTAGGGACAAATTGATTGGTATGGAATGAGTCGAAAAGATGTAAGTGAATGTGATTGTGCAACGAAGCAAACTTAATATCTTAGTTGTGTTAATGAAATAGGAGGTCCGCGAGGCCTGATATTTCCATCTCATACTAAGTCCGAAGGTTAGTGTAGTAGGGGGTTTTCGCGTAATGTACATATCCAAATGTTATCCAGAAAACGGTCTTGTTAATATTGCTAACTCAAACATGAAACAAATCAACTATGAAACAGTGATATTTGCCCATGAAACGGGTAACCAAGACCAACATCAATAATTGATAAACATACGATGACAATATAATAGTACTTTCCCATAAAAGAGTTTAAGACACTAAATTTCGTTAACTTATGTGTCAACTAGACACTTCCCTTCTGTTCATTAATCATTAATGGTGTTGGCGAAAAGCAAACTGACGGAACAGGAACGCATGTATCAATTTCAATAAATATTCGTACCTTTGAGACCAATGTCAGAGACATTGGAAAATCTATCTCGATGTATTGATCACGCCTGTTAAATGAAATAAACAGCATTGCTTCATTCATGCTACGTTATCACGCTCTCGTCAAGAATATAGCGGCACTCAGCAGTCTTCACTTACCTGTACGCCTGAACAACAAAATAATTCATGACTAATTCCAAACTGCGCTTTTCATGGCGTTGATTCTGGCATTCGGGACAGGTAGTTATCGTCTCTCGGAATTCTTCTCGTAGAAGATCATGCATTGAGGAATTATTAGTGGAATCCACGTAGACCGTCAAACAATTCGACTGTTCATATTCAACACTTGAACTGTTACAGCTGGAGCACGTAAGACATCTACTCGATACGAATTCAATAATATCGTTTGACATCAATGCCTCAAACATGAATAACAACAATTCAGTTGCGTCAGCATCGCGACCTCTGATCAGTCTGTTTGGCCATTCATTGTAAAGTTTATTGATGTTTTCCATAACATCACCATCTCCACATACCAAATTTCGGATGATGCACTTTTCACAGCTCCCACAGTCTGAAATAGCAATCGTCATACAGGGCATTGTTTAGAGCAAGAAGTGCAACTAAGAGGTGAAAATGATTATTTCATAAAACTATCATCGTTATGAGAATGAGCGCGCGTCAATTCAAAACCTCAAGTAGATAACACATAGCTGAAAAATGAAAGATTTGAAGAAAAACATCCATGCTAAGGGAGTAACATAACGATTGAAACTAAAATAACGAAAAGATGAAAGAAGCAAAAATATGGGGTTGCAGCTCATGCCCCTCAAAGAGAGTCCTATTTCTCCGCTACTAAACATCGTCAAACACGCTTCAATCATTTATATATGTCTAGATTTGAGGTCATTATTTCATATAATGATCGAGAGTCAAAGACTTGAGGTCAATATGGAAAATAATGACCGAAGAAATCTATGCATTACCTGTTGTAATGCATGACTAAATAATGAAGTCTGACATAAGGTAATTATGGAAATTATTAACCTTCGTGGAACTTATGAACCGATACATATAAAAAGTTTCACAGCATCATGCATTATTGCAAAACTTAAATGAATTTTTATATTTCTTGTTGTCACAGCTGTTTAACTTTAATGTCACGATCCTTCAGTGTATAATCATTTAGAATTCTAATGACGTTAATTAAAGTCATTGGAAGCGGTCAAGACAATAATTTTTAACATAATTTATTTTTCAATGATGTTAAGTGGAAGAAATGGCCACTTCAAATTCTTGGAAACATCATTATGATACGAAATCTACAATGCGAATACATATCAGGGTGAACTTAGCCAAAGAATTGAGATAAGATACAGTAAATGAGACATAGACTTAGGAGGAATTCAACCGAATGCTAACTTACCTGCAATGCATTTTGTTTTTCCTCTTAACCAATACCGCGGAATAGAATCAGATATACTTTTAAAGGCATTTAATGCGCAGTTCAATGCACAGTTCCGCCAAATGTTCGGCAGAGAAAGTGGTTTTGTCTACAATGAAGACGATGAAAGGGTCTCACATGTACTGATATCTGAATTAACTTTGAGAAAATTAATAAAATACATACAAATTTTTGTAATAGTTATTGCCTGGTCATCAGGGTTGATAAAAACTAACTTTTTAAAAAGCAGATAACACATGGTTTTCTTTAAACAGGTGGGTTTAGATGTGTCAACAAGCTTGCCTGTGTAATCAGATTCTGTATACCTGTGTGACCAGTATGCCATATACCGGTAGGCCTTAGTAGATTCCAAGAAAACAAATTAAATGATGGAATGATTATACATGCGACACGTCCAAACAAAAATATATTATGCTGATTACACGGAAATCATGGTAGAATATAGCCCAGTTAGCTTCTGCTCACCGCATGAAAAAAGACCATGGTTGAAAACTGCCAGATAAATTCAATGATTTAATACAGTGAAACCATAATTTCGTCTCTAATCACATGACTACCCAACAAAAAAGTATAGTAACACGGTGTCCACCCTATCTGAGAAAAAAATTCACGTACAATTCCCGTACATGACAAAAAATTCACGTACCACTATTTCAGGCCTACTTGCCCGGCAAGCGACAGTTGGTTGAGTCAAAATCATTCAAAAACACTACCCGCAGCAACTGCTCAAAGAAATGCAGTAATGCGATCTTTACAGTATAAAGATAGTTCTTCAGAACTATCTTTCTACTGACGCTGCTTACATAATAATGTAAGTGCATTCGATGCTGTTTTGAAGCCATCATTTCACAAATAAATGGTATTTTTGGTCACTCAATAATCTCTAAATACAACATAATTCACGGCTATAAAAATCAAGGGTAATAATAATAGGGTTTGTGTTTTTAGATTTCTAGAAGCAGATTAAAACTAAGAATATTAGTGAGCAAATTCAAGGAGATGACTTTTTATTTCTTTTAAAAAACATCAGGATAGAAACAATAGACTGAGTCCACCATAGCAAAAAAACTTATCAATCTAAAAGTCTTCCAATAGTCGGCGCTTATCATCAGACTCGTAAGTATAGCTTGGTAATTTATCTTGTCTGACTAGGCTCCGCAATCAAGGTACCACAAAAATACAGGGACCTTTACAAAATATCTGTCAAATAAGCCAGTTTCTCAATCCTTCTGACTAATGCCTGTGTAACACGTAGGTGGGAAAAATTTACTTTGTTATACAATTACACTCTTACCATATCAAAAGCTCTTGATTGCTGTAGCAAGCGGGTCGGCAACTTCACAAACCACGCTGGCTGCGAAGGCGCTACGAGGTGGCGATGTAATGTAGACGACGATGTGGAAGGAACAGGTAAACCGATATTCGATAACAGGCGGCGTACTCGAGGACTGTGATGATATACGACCACCGACTTGGGCAATAGACACAAGAAATAAGCTAGAGGCAACTGCACAACACAAGCGAATAGTCTGAAAGTGAGGCTGTTTACTCTTCAATGAATGACAGCCACGTGCATCATTACGGAACAAAATTTACGATAATTCAAAGTTCCCATTGTTTCTAATAATATTACATTTCTTTATATGCATAAATAATAATTGTCCCTGAAAATCACATCATGTACGATTTATTCAACTATCTGATTGTGAAATTAAAAAACGAGTAAATGCGTCCCCTAATTATATTTGTTTTAATACGCAAAATCTTCTTTCGATTTAAAAGTCTTCCTTCGTGTTATTCTCAAACACACTTCATGGTAGAGCCAAGACTGAAGACAATTGTCAATTTAAGTCAGAAAAGCTGAATATATAATTCGATGTAGACAAACAGCAGACCTGAAGCAAGATGAAGTGGCACGTAACAATATTTCGAGGCATCTTCCACTTATTAATCCCGAAGATCGCATAATCAGATCACACAAGTCGATGCAATGCTATTTAGTTCATCAGATTGACGATTTTTTTCCATCATACTTATGTTGCAGTTCACGAAGAAAATTTCTGTAAAATAATTCACAGCGTTTGCAAGCACTGAAAAGTCAGAACTGTCAATTCAACAGCATAATCACATTCTTCGATCCTTGGACCGACAAGAAGTGGAGACAAAATTTTGGAAATGCTGCATAAACATTTATTTTTCTTTCATGCCTCATTCTATTACAATGTGCTCAATTGTAGTTGTCCCTCTCAAGCACCTTTGCTCTCAGGTGGCCTCTTTTATGATGTATCCACCATAGATGTAGTTGACCAGGTGACGGGAGATAATCTTTCTGAGAAAGTTATTCAAAAGTAATCAAAACTCCCCTTTTCAGTTTATAGTCCGATATAAAAAAAGCAAGAGTTAAATATTTCTGTGACAGGCCTTCGGCGTCCAGCGCCTTCAACGGTCGATGTTTAGATGGCCCATCGTGGTTCTGCTTTCCTCATCACGTTTTCTTACAGTGCAATATCTTCGATGAAGCTGATGCTCCATCTATGGATTCGATTTCACGTAGTTAAAGATATAGATAGGGCAATAATTCACAAATTATTGTTATGATCTTGAACTTCAACTGAAAGTATCTTGGAAAATGCCAAAAAGATTATTTATTTGTTTTTGTGTTGAGATTATTATAAGAGGAACATTTTATTGTTATAGAGACAGAATACATTCAGTGCCCGGCTAGTTTGAATGCAGGCGTGTGATTGATAAGAGAATTTAGATTTTATATTGAGGACCAATAGTGCAGATATCAACAATGTTTCTTCGATAATTCAACCCTTCTCTTTCATCTAGGTGCACAGTATGGGGCTAATTATTTCACTCAGTCATGATTTTCGTGTGTATTTTATTCTTTCGAGTTTTAAATTCACTCAACGCAGTGCGAATATTATACAGTGTGGTCAATAAATTAGGTGATATGCATTGTTGGTGTGATGAAGAAGATTTCCTGTGCATCATTATGTGATCTTTTTTTCAAACATGAAAAGGATAGCTAGGTATGGTATTTATGATAGACATGAAGCGCAAGCCATCCTACTAACCGTTTGTGATAACATAACGGAAAACCAAGAATTACACCTGTTTTCTAGGAAAACAATATGTAGAAGTTAGGTTGTCATCCTTCAGAAGATTTTCTTGGCATAAGTTTATCATATGTAGTCGAAGGTTCATAATATGACAGGCCTACTCAGTTTAACCACCGTTGCGAATTGCTTCCATAACTCTTCATTGTATGCGACCAGTAGGGTGTGAAGATTTTTCTATGAAAATTATATCATTGAATTGAACTTTAGTAAGTTTTGCAAGAAGCTCCTGCGTTATTTAGATAGTAATATTGCTGAACCTAGCCTTGACTATTCCTCAGATATTCGCCAAATGCCTCAAGTAAGGGAGTTCCCTGGCCAGGAGGCGGAAATATTGATACAGTCAGAGTTCAAATGATAGTTGATTCGGTTTGCCTTGTGGTAAGGTGCATGTCATGCAGTAATTAATAGTTCCACACCAATCTCAAAGCAACGGGATCTTAACCGTGAGGTGTTGAGTCTTAGTCGTCATGCCGTCCATTGTGTGGAGTCTCCTAGGACCTTGATGACTTATTCTCCAAACCATTTATTTGGTTGGATGTTTGTCACAGTGAGTGGGGATAATAAAAATAGGTTTCACTAATCTTGAAGGCACCTAATTGATGTTTTCCTGAAGCCGTTTGACACTCATCAACACTTTCTTTGCAGAATTCTCCAGAATTCCTTTTGTTTTTGAGGGTAGGACTACAAGTTATCAAACCGGGGCATCTCTTTATTATTTGAGCAGTGTCTCTTGATTCTTATAAATGTACACCCTATCTCACTAAACCTCCTCCTCGCAGTTGGTGTGGAAATGTGAACACCACTATTCACTCACAGACTCCTGTCTGTTTTCTTAGATGTCTTCTGTTTTCGATACCGCAGTTGCCCATCCTTTGACAAAAGAGCAGTTGTCTTTTATGGATTCTGTAACCTGATAACATTAGTTTGACTGGGTTGCATTGCAGTGCACTTTCACGAAGATAATCAATTTTCGCAACAGTATCCTCAGGAAAGTCCCTTGGATGCCTCATAATAAAGAGCATAGATTGAAATTTTGTTGGAAATTTTTTCTAGACTAATGGAACTCCGTGATTTCTCTGAAAGTTTGATTACTGCAGCCTGTTCAGTTATCTATTCATTAATGCAATTAAGTGCATACGGTGCAGGTGGAGAACAACATCCTCGCAGTTGAGAGACCAAGCTGAAACAACTAAAGAAAATATGTGAAGGGCAGTAGTCAGTTTTTTTTACATGTGAAAGGCTAATATCATCTCGTTATTTCTAAACATCTGAAGCCGAAAAATATCGAAGAAGCAAATTTTTGATGTTTTTAGATGCCTTGTTCCTTGTTTGCCTTATTTGTAGTAGTTCGAATAAGTTCTAATCAGTGGCGTCGCGTGCTCCCAGAACCATAATCCTTCACTCGGCATTGGAATACTATTTCTATACCAAACACTTTTATGTTACAGCATTAATTTTCATGAATTTAAATGAATTTTTAATAACAACATTCCGAACATTATTTAAGGCCAAGTGAATGTGCACATGAGAAGTGATTGCTCATGTCGCTTAACCGCCTTACTCAAGGAGCTGAGACCACATCATCTCGAGAAAAAAGGAGGCAAGGCCAACAGTTTCCTGTGTTTCTCACGGCCGGTCAGTCACTCACATGTTATAAATTTTGATGCATTAAAATGTCTAGTGTAGTGCTTCTTATTTCTTTCTCAGTGACTACTTTCATTTTATATCAGGTGTTGGGCTACCTTGCTTGACGACTGTCATCTTTTCAGTATATTCCCTTCGGACGAAAGGCGTGGTAATGATCTCATCTGCAGTACTCAACATAGCGTCACATCAATCACGTAAAAACAAATTATGGAATTCTACCGAATCTGGGTTTTCGAGTCAGATGCATTACTCTGCATTCATTGGAGAACGCTCATCATCTGATCACAGTCTTGTCTGAACGTCAGCAATCTGCTACTGTCGACGGAGTGCCTCTCTGACATTAGGCTAATCCGGGAACAATTGGGTTGCACTTCCCTTACTATATTTAGGTAGCGCCTTGATTAAGAATTGCGTAGAATTTCATTGCAAAAATTGGAGAAGGCAAAGCATCATGTCTATCGGGAAAGCCGACTTTGGCGCGGGCGCTGGCGCTTGCTGCCTCACACACACAGAACTCTCTTTTGCTGTCTGAACATTAATGCTCTGTCTGGACACACGACTAGCTTGTGTGTCTAATTGTTCGAAGAAAACAGCTGTGATTCGAGCACGTGCTGCAAAACTGTTAGACAGATCTGGACTGCATTTGGCATTCATTAATACAATTTAGTGTGTACGGCATAGGTGCAGAACAACATCACCGTAGTTGAGAATTCTTTCCTGCTGTAGCAAAGTCATCTAGACTCCCAGGCGAGCATGAAAAAGTTATTGAAGTATTAATTTTGTTCATATGGGTTTTTCAATATGGGTCATCAATTTTATTGAGCAAAAATCAGACATTTGCTTAATGGAGTCACATTTCGTTTAGATGATTGACATTTGAGTATAGGATGACCACGCAGAATTGTAGCGAGCGTCGCGTTCGTGCTGAATGATCAGTGTTAATTAAATTATTGATTTAATCAATTTAATTTAATTAATATGAATGTTTGTAATACATGACATGGACTCATAATTGCGCCTTTATTCATAATTGCGGAAGTATTTCATTTGCGATGAATCAAAATTAACGGTCCTAATCGTTTCTCACGATTTTATGCTTCATCATCTCAAGTGAAAATAATTCTGATGATCGAAATACTGTATAGCCTATCCAGCTAGATGAAGCACAAGTTTAGGAGATGAATTCAATTATCCGATTCTTGACATAATCTGGGTAGAATAGAAGGAGTGGAATCCGCCACTTCACGAATGATGTCAAAACAACCTGCATGACATAGTTATGTAACGCAAGAAATTAAGCTACCAATCTCTTACGACCTATTGAAATATATCCTCGTCTGTATGAATATCCCTGAGTTTGTAACACGGTGCCGGGAAAGCCTATAGCCTACACAATTAAGCCCAAATGATAGATTTGGACTATTTTTTCACTGAGCTTAAAAATTTATAAAAATTCTAATTTTGGTTGGGAAGAATGCAAAAAAAACTGGGAAACTAATTCAACAGGGGCATTTTCATCGGTGTCGGGCATAACATGCGGAGGATCTGTGCAAATTTGTTGGACAATATCGGATGGTACAAACTGTATGTTGGATACGAATTATTTCACCAATACAACACACAATTTAAGCAAATTGTCCAACATATTTGTGCAGATAAGTAGGCCCTGCTAGTAAAGTAGCGATTCGACTCTAATTTAACTTACATCGATGGTAAAGGCAGATCTCAAACAATAATTGTATGAAAGGACTTTGCTCTCATTTGAATTCGTCTATAGGTTGGTCTAAAAAAGCAACGAATGCACGATTTCCGTCGAGGAAACTTTTGTCAACATTTTGAATATTTTATCTCCTGACTTAGTCTAGCGGTCTCCATTTCCTGTTTGATATATGCCAATTTGAATACCCTTATGCCTACACCCTTATAAACGAATACGATGCCGGTTGTTCGAAAGAATTAGCCTATCATTCATGATGGCAGTCATATACGCTGAGTCATAAATTTCTCAAAAACTTTAAAAGAGTTTTAGACAAAAGCAGAAATTCTGTTTCTCTATTTAGAAGCACTTTTACAATGTGTAATGTGCATAGAACACCAAAATATTCACATTGTTTCATTAATACTGCATACGACATTAAAGAAACCGAAAGTTCCTTCAAGTAGAGTTGTATTGCACGAAACTAAATGATTCTTTATGTTTCTCAACGAATAATCCATGTATATTCCCATTCATGAATCAACAAGTTGTGAATTCAAAATGTCATGCGATGCTGTGATCTATGAACAGATATGATAAAGAAGTTGTTAAAAATAACCTTGAATAGAAATGTTGGTTAAGAGAATGTAAGACAATGTATGCAGTGAGATCATGAGATCCTCATGAGATCCAGTAGTTCCCAAAAGACTTTGAAGTTCTCCGTACAATTGTTTGTAATTAGAGCAGTTAGTGATTAAATCAAATCGAAGGTGGCACTTGAAAAGCTGAAGATAAAGTTAAAAATCATCTGCTTGTAATCGAAGCTAGGCTTACCTTTCGATCAATGCGTGGCGCACTTATGTGTTATGTCGACTTATTAAAATTCACTGACTTGCAAAACTGTGATGCACTAAATTTTGGACACGTAATTGTTCAGATAAATCAGTTATACAATTTCAACCCATTAAGCGCGGCTGGCATCATATGAGATCGCTATCATAAATGCTTCTCACATCTTCTAGTTGATACTTTTCTTGCATATTTTTGTAATGAGGTAATCAGAGAACGTTCAAATTTAGTTATCAATATCTAAAAAAATTTTGCGTTCACTTCTCATTATGCAATTATGATATTGAAATATGCTAATTTTACTAATGAGTAGTATGTTTTACAAAATTCTGTCTACCTACTGATCGAACGAAAATTTTTAATTGGCATCGTAAATTCTATTATTTTACATTGAATTTACCAAATTCGTGCAGTCACCACCGATATATGGTGACGTAGTCACAAATGACAGCGCTATAAAGTTAGGTGATCTCATATGATGCCAGCCGCCGAAAGTATGTGCATTTTCAACATAAAATTAGAATTCATCTTTTGCATTTCTGTCGATAAATTTGAATGTTTCTCCGCTGCGTCTGTCAATTCAGCATCACGTGACAATCGTTTACGACAGCTGCAAAGTTTTTTCGAGGCACGGTGTGTGTTGAGGTGCGTGTGTGAGCCTGCTTGAAAGCATAGAAATTAACAATACCATAGAAAGTTAACCATCTACTTATGTGCTTAAAAGGCTATATACGTGCCATGACTTACTGTGATGAGCGGTAGTATGAAGTCTGTGTGAACGGTTATTGTCACCTTGGTGACTCCCCACTGTGTTATTCGCCAGTCAGTATCCTCTTATGAAAAGCAATAGCATAAGTTTTGCTTCTCATTTCCCTGTAAGCGTGCAAGCACTCAGTCTGTCGAAATGCCGCGTTATATAACTCTTGAACAAGCTGTTGCACAAATCGAAGCTTCCAACGACGAAGATATCGACAATGCCCTAGTTATCATTCCACCCGACCCCGACCATCTAAGTGATGATGATGAAATCAATGAAGAGCACCCTGCTTATCATTTACCTAACGATGTCCCTGGAACTATTGAAGTTATCAGCCATGAGGATGAAGACGCCGACGAAGTTCAGGAGCAACCATCTAGTGGTCGATGTGTTTCTGAGGAATCTCCAAACTATTCGAGATTTCGAGACCCACCAAACGGCTTGTCCGCAACTTAACTGCAAGCAAGGATAGCGGCATTATCTCAACTAGACGAGGTTGGTGTCAGTGGCGGCTTTAGCGATCATGCCCTTCATGCTCAGCATGACGAAGTATTTTGTCTAATTTTCCTCCACACAAATCAACGATGTCAACCACAAGAAAGGGAAAGTTTTGAATCAACAAAAAAACTTCCAACATCATTTGATTACATTTGACAACATTTGATTACTATGTCAGATCATGTTGCTGTGACATTAAGGTCATACTCAATTAAGATTTATCAAGTAGCTAACTTGTTCTAAAAAATTCAGGAGAACGCAAGTCAATTCGAGCATACATCATTTGTTATTGGCCGGATCATCTGACGGGAGAACAATAGCAAAATCTGCGGATGACGATTTTCATACT
This sequence comes from Prostheceraeus crozeri, assembly GCA_907163375.1. Taxonomy (NCBI): domain Eukaryota; kingdom Metazoa; phylum Platyhelminthes; order Polycladida; family Euryleptidae; genus Prostheceraeus; species Prostheceraeus crozeri. The sequence goes on from CAJQUW010009650.1 coordinate 163,972, forward strand.
CCATCTCATGCCGTGGACGGGAAGCACAAATGATACGTATAGCTCGTTTCAACCAACTAACGGTAGCTGATTGGACGGCAATCTGCTGATTTTATCGGTGTAGTGAGATCATGAGATGTCTCGAGTCTCAGTTGCACGATTGAAACCCCATCGAATTGACTTCCTTTATAAGTAATTCAATATCTTCCAATGTTAATACAGCTTGTGATTTTGTGCGATTGACGGTGTTTTTACTATCTTAAATGCATGCTTCAAATAACTAGAACTTGAATATTATTTAATATACATTATCTGGTGATTAAATTTAGCCGTGGTCTTCTACATGCTTGCATATGTAGATATGTCTAGGAGCAAATAGTATAATAGGCTATGCATGCATCAGATTATCATCGGATGTACTCAAACATACAAATCATGTAGCCTACGCCTGGAATTTTATTTTAAGCGTATTTTGGCTGATACAGTATGTAGATCATTAGAATTATGCCTAGCCCTACACCATATTCACTGGATTACCTGATGTGAAAAGTAGGCGGCTTGCATGTTTGAATTATAATTAGGAAAGGGCAAATGCAAATGGAATGAGATTAAAATTTTGTTCATCGAATTCGTAACTGTTTCTTAAGTGGCATGATATTAAGCTACATTATGCTACATCAGTTGCATGGTTAAAAATCCTCGTATGATAGCTGTCACACATACTTTTTTCCTCATGATGCGAAAAAATTGATGAGCATGACCTAACAGAAATCCATAGAGCCGCCACTGGTTGGTGTATTTGAGACAATTTTCAATGACGACTTCATTGACTTCATCGTGCTTGAAACAAACTGCTATGCTGCAATTGATAAGAATGACCATACTTTCTCGACGAACCGCGATGAAATCAGAACATTCTTTGCTATTCTTATCATCAGTGGACATCATACACTTCCTCAACAAGACTTGTACTGGACAGTGGCCCCGGATCTTTCTATCGATCTCGTACGAAACGCCATGTCACGAGATCGCTTCCGACTCTTGAAAGCATATTTTCATGTATGCAACAACGAACTGGTTGAAGTTGGAGATAAGACTTTCAAAGTGAAAAAAATTCTCGAGTTACTCAACGACCGCTTCATGCAGTGGGGTATCTGTGATCAAGATATTTCCATCGACGAGACTATTGTCCCATATTTTGGGAGATCTCCACTCAAGCAATTTATACGGGGTAAGCCCATCCGCTTTGGGTTTAAGCACTGGTGTCTCGCTGACAAATTGGGATGCTGTTACCGTCTGCAGCTGTATGTTGGTCGGGACCCTCTCCAACCCCGGAATAATGTTCCCCTTGGTACACATGTTGTGAACCAACTATTAGCTGCTTGCATCAGTGATCCAGACTCTGTCGAACTATACCTGGATAACTTCTTTACGTCCGTGAAGATATTGGATGAGCTCGCTGATCAGGGCATGCGCACTACCGGCACACTGCGAAGGAACAGGACAGAGTGTGCGCCTCTCAAGAGTGATCATGAAATGAAACGACAAGACAGAGGATTCCATCATTATCGCTTTCACACCTCGTGGGAAGTACTGCTTGTACGCTGGAATGACAATGCCATCGTTACAGTTGGTACCAACTTCGATTCGGTGACACAACTGGGAGTGGTTCAGCGCCGTGGCAGGGGTGTTCGAACTACAGTCGCACAGCCCGCGATGATCGCAAAGTACAATAGCAGTATGGGAGGTGTAGACCTCTTCGATCAACATGTCGCTACCTATTGCATTGCATTCCGGTCGAAGAAATGGTACTGGCCACTGATCATTCACGGAATTGATGCTGCTGTTTCCAACAGCTGGGTTATGTTCCGGTCATCAAGTGCAAGAGCTGGCAGTCAGCTTGACTTTCGACGATGTCTGGTCACAACATACCTGATGCGAGCTGCGGCAAGCAACGTCGCGAAGGTACTTCCAGCGCAAGTCCCTGGAAACGTGAGATTCGACAATATGAATCATTTTGTTTCTTCTCGTCCAAATCAACGACGTTGTCAATTGGCAACATGCTCAGCGAGGCCTCGCACATTTTGCATCAAATGCGATAAAACTCTCTGCGTGGACTGTTTTATCACTTATCATACGAAATAGCTTCAAGGACAAGCTCAAGTGTATTTTAGTTATTTCTTCAGTTATTTTTCATTTGTTGAATACCGAGTTGTGTTACACTTTTTTTGTTTATATTGCTTAGACCGTTTAGAAAATCAAGTTTTGCAGTGAAATAACAAACAGCCATTTTTCTCGAAATTCGTGTTCTTTTTGCTAATGTTAACCGCGGGTGGCATCATATGAGATCACAGTGAAAAATGACCTTCCTGTCCTTTCTCAACAATAATATTTGACATGCATCTTAGTTGACATCAACCTTGTTTACTGACCAAAAATCACTTGTTTCCTGCAACCGCATCATGGTGCCGCTTCTAATGGGTTAATGCAACACTCAATCTTCCCGATCGTTACTTTTCTTACCAGGATTCGAACAGAAATCAACTATAAAGCTAAGCAGATGCACTATCCACACGGCCACACAGACGATACAACAGAAGCGCTAATGAATATCAAAACTGTTTGTTGAAACTTACTATTGAATGATAATGTGGTTAGTTTGGCAGAAGTCCACTCTTTCCTTCCTTTGCGACAGAATTGTGTAGTTCATTCTACTATCTACTGAACAGAACAGTGACATGACACAGGCTTCCGTTAGCTCTTCCTTTGTACCGCTTGTCTGGCCGCGTGGATTGAGCTTTGTTTAGATTTCTAGCTGATATGTGTTCGAATCTTGGTCAAACGAGTTAGCGTCAATTTAATCATGATTTGTGTCATATATATATATATATATATATATATGTTAATCACATTCATTTCTCAATGAAGCTGGGAGTTCATTCAGTAAATGACTAATTGCATCCAGTCTCCTTGGAATTGAAGAAATGTATCACAACAAGAGATGTTAGTAGAGAAATTTCTCATACAATATGTCCCCATTCATCTATTTCGCTGAATATCTCATTCATTTTGATCTTTTTGCAGAGTCAACAGCAATAGAGGCTATGTCAAGTATCGACGATACTCTGAGCGCTTACAAGGATGCTTGTAAATCGAATAATGTGGAGCCTAACGCATTCATTCTGAAAGTGTTGGAGAAACAACTAAAGGAAGAGTAAGACATTATTTGGATTTTTTGTATTTGTTACAAGATACCGCCGAGTTGATGAAATCTATAAACTGTATACTCAAACTTACTTTAACCAACTGTGAATTTGTTCTCATTATCTCCCTGACTTGGGAGTTATGGAATATGACTCTTAATTTAATTAAGGGTCGGTCGGTTACCCGGGCACGGCCACAGCCATTACCCGCCTTAATTTCTGGCACGGACACGGGCGCGGCATTCGAAACCAATTTAACCGTGTTTGGTTGCCGAGCCTGATAAACGTATGGCTTAACTACATAGTAGATTGCAGTAATTTACCTGTTTAGATAATGTTTACCTTTTCCTCTGCTCCTTTTCATTATGAAATTGTTTGTAAGACTTACTGTCCATGCCACTGAGTAGTTGTTAGAAATGTCAGTCATTTTGCCGTTGTGCTGTTTTTATAACTTCAATATTTAAGTGATACAGTTTAGGTTATCAATTTATGCAATGCATAATTGATGTAGGTCAAACTTAATAATGATGTAATGTTTATTTAAAGATACAAGATAGCAGGGTTACTAATTTAGATTATATGATGGAACCATTTTCTCTATGCATAGGACAACATTACGGTTTTCCATAGAACAACAAATGATATCTGTTTATTAATCGATCACAAGTAAATTGATAAACGCCTAATTTAATAGGCTTAATGTTATTTAGCGATACAAGATATGACAAGAATAACGACGTTGTATTATTCCTATATGGAGTGTTAAAGCTAATCAGAAGTTAAATGAAGCTTTGTTCCCTAAAAATGACCATTCTAATTTAACTTAGAATTAGTTAGAAGGTGCCTTATCTAAAAAATTTAGATTGTTTCTTTTTTTAGATTTCGTTGGTTGGATTGAAATTTAAGAAATTTGTATTAGAGGCTGGAATAGGGAGTGCAACCGAAATTTCAGTAATGACCAGAAGAATTACATGACTGATTAGAGTATTGGTCAAAAACTGATAACGAGAACCAAGCACTGGGTTTACGGTCATGAATTGTTCGCTTACGTAGTCAACAGGAAGTGGCTGCAGATCGGATGTAGTGTTCGCAAGGGTACCCGGTCAAGGGCACGGTCCGGTTACAAATTCAAACAACTACTCGGGTACGGGTACCGCTACGAAATCAAGCACGGTTATGCGAACTAATTTGTAATTAATTTTTAATAATTAAAATTAAATTTAATTGCTATCATCAAAATCGGCAGATATGCGCTCCAATAGAATGTTAATTACATCTGCACAGTGTATAAGATCCTATCTTAAGTTAACCAAAACTGTGATATTCTGATTGGTGAGATCGAATTAAAGTTACAAATATTCGAGAAATATCAATTTTTGGATAAGAGATTATCACTATAATCTTCATCATCAGTGACCATCAAATCATTGTGGCGCTGACTAAGAATATTCCTTGAATTGACCGATTTTCACACTTTTTGTATACCTAAGATAGCATCAGTTTTGCCTCGTTTGTTCTCTATGATGAAATGAAACAGGCGACTTGATGTCTTGCAGCACTCAATTCAATCAGAGAATGCAGCGACATCATGTAAGCAATGTAAAAGGAGTGGCGTTGATTCAATGAACGATATATAGGCCATCCATGTGAAGATATCATAGGTCTATACTGTTTTTAGCAAAGGATGAAATATGAAATTAAGAGAATGAAATTTCATCATCGAACGAATGCAAAGAAAAATGTTTGTGTGATTATAGAATAGTAATCTTAATAATGAGCATTTTATATTGACTGATAGCGCCGTTGCGTCTAATAAATTATTTCAACGATTAAATTTGTGCATATTTCAATTGGGAATTTTCTCTGAGCTTTGTCATAGACGCTGAAATAAAATCCATGGCAGATGGGTGTAGACTGTAGACTGTTTTCTTTATTGAATTTCATTGTCATCCAATCAGTAAATTGTTATTTTATTCCCTCCAGAGATCAGCCTGAAACATTGTTTCTCAAACTGTGTGGAAACAACCACCTTATGACAAGCACGCGGCTTACAGACGATGATTTGCCCCCACTTCTTACATGTTTGGTCAACAACACATTTATCAGCGCTCTCGATCTTCGATACAATCGTATTACAGATGCTGGTGCTGCTCTTATCGGCCAGTTCTTGAGAGTGAGTATATTTCGCATTCATGCTACTCCTTGCAATGATTTCGAATCTATTTTGTTTTCAAATAATGTTGTTTGAAGCCAAATTTACTACTTTAAATTAAATCAAGGTAGACAGAATAGAAAGAGAGCATAATCACCAAAGGATTAAGCAACAAATGCTCGATGAGAGCAATGTCTAAAATATAAAAGAACACCAATGTAGTTTAAAGAATTAAGATGCAAAAAGTTCATAGACTGAACATAACTTTTTAGACCATTGCGGTGAAATGATGATCATTGATGATTTTAGTTACAAGATTTTGGACAAACAAAGTACGGCGATTACTAGGATGGTTGAATAACGTTACATTGCGTTGAAAATGCCGCAATTGAATAGACGTCATGAGATGATTTGATGAGTTGCCCTGACTGGACCACTGATTTGTATATAAAACCCATTTTTAACACTTGTGTGTTCGAAGTCCTTGAAACTGTCGGAAGGACGGAATGCGTCGGGCGAGTTTTTGACTATATTAAAATAGAGAATTACGTCGAACAAAGGGAGTGATTTTACTTTATCTTCTTCAACGAATATAGTATAAAAGAGATTAAACAAATATCCTAGGACAAGATAGATGATGTTGATTGAAAGAATAATATGAACCTGTTTAGATATAATTCATGATCTTTGTTGTAGCGGAACAAAAGTATTCGGGAACTGAATTTATTGGCGAACGATATCGAAGAAGATGGCGGTAGCGCTATCGCTGGTGCATTGGAGGTAAGTACTAAACAAATCTTTGTTATATCCATCAGCTTAAGTTCTCATATCGCACTATTACCTAACAATAACTGTTATTGAAAAATGAAGTCAGCATAAAAACATTCATTGTGATCTATGGAATTTGGAAGTCCATGGATGATTGAACCTGAATGTCACTGCAACGGTTGGAGCAAAATAGGCTCAAGTTTTTATTTGCCGCTGATATCTGATTAAAAAACGTTGACGACTTTCATACTTTCATATGACAGCATCACGAAATGTGTGCGTTATCATGCTTAGAGGACTTAAACTATCAATATTTCATTCTGTTTCAGACCGATAATAACACATTGAAAGTTCTGCGCATGACGAGCAACAAGATTGGTAATCGTGGAGGCATGGCCTTTGCTCAGGCGTTACAAGTCAATGAGACATTGGAAGATTTAGATCTCGGCGAGTGTGACCTGGTATGAATGCTTCAGTATTGCCTTGAACACAGAATGACCGTGATATCACCTTCTCATATGGTATGGATAGAAATCTAATCACTGACAATATAATGTCATGTGTATCTGCAAAATTTGAATCGGTTTTCAAGTTTTCATCGTTGACTCATTGTTCAATCAAATTAATTTTTTGTTTTTAAAATCAGAGTATAATATCCATGGATCAAATGATAAAGGCTTATTAAAACTAAAATTAACTAAAATTAGTTGTATAAAAACCACTGTCCAATGACTTATTACTATTCTTTCTATCTTTTTCTGATATATCTTTTTGAGTATTTTATGATTACAATTGATTGATTTTCATCATCATTTAATCAAATTGGATTAATTCATGTACTCATCATATTGATCAACTTATTATTTGCATTTTTAGCAAATCGACAGTGTTATTGCCTTGGCAACTGTATTAAATTACAACGCAACAATGCGCGGTCTAAATGTGAATCGACCACTCCTCCGAACGCAACAAGAAGAGCCAACGGTGCACATGGCAGACATGTTGAAGGTAAGAGCAATGATCACCTCAAAGTATTGCTGACTATCAATCGTTTGATGCCTTCTTTCACAGCTAGTCTGGTAACAAGGGTTCGGTGTGCTGCAATATAAATAATGTAGATTGCTTGTTCGATGAAAGTCAAACTTGTATCCATTCTATTGCCTGAATGAGAGGTCACTTATTTTCTCATGTGTTCATCCATTCGCGAACTGCATTGCTCTTTTCTCTTCAATCCACTTGGATAATGCTTGCTTCCTTTACTATGCTCCCCATTTTGCGTAATTTACCATGTTTAGTAGCATCTCGGAAGATTACTGCTTCTTTCTAGCATATTTCCCCACCCACCGGTTCTAGAACAGCGATGAGTGGAGAGCTTGTAGACTTATAATTTATATGGTCTTCTCATGAGACTTCTACTTTTCGCATCGAATTAAAAAGATGCTGCTCAGTCACTTTTCTCAGAACGTCCCTCGCTTGATATCAGACTTACCTTTCGCGTCTTTGTTATTCTCTCCAGATCTTCTGTCTTGTGCCTCTCAAACGATCTCACACGAGTCACACTGCACTTTCTCCTCACTATATTGTCTTCTCCATTTTTCTAGAGATGCTTGAGCTCTTATGGGATAGGCTTCACTCATTCCATGACTTTTCATTCTTTGTGCTTTTGTTGTGGAGCTTGGATTTTGATGAATGTCAATCCAACCCGATGGTGGCACCTTCTCCAATCTGGGATATTTTCCCACAAGATGCCTCCTCAGCTCTTGTGTTGGTACTCCGTCAGCCAGCCACTAAATGCATCCACCTCACCACGACGGTGTCATTGCGGCTGACTCAGTTGATCTGTGACTGCCTAATTGGCATAAAGAATGGCACTTCAATAAAATTCTTCCAAGAAGAGTTTTGTTAAATCATCACTGCAACTTTCCTTGTGAATAGAAAATGACGACTTTCTTTTCATATTTTAGAATGAACATCTTTCAATAACAAACTGTGGAGACTGAATTACTTACTATTGTCATCCTGTCTTGGAGTCATAACCTCCTTGTTTTGTCACCTCTTTAGTGAGCAATTTTCAAATGCAACGATCTGTTTTCAATATTCATTGATACCGCAATTTTATGCTACACCAGTCATTATAGTGGACAATGAATTACATGTGTGTCATCTCTATTATAGAAAATGCTTTCCGATTTCCTATGCCGAATTTTACAAGAGATATCATTTACAAAGTGTCTCTGCTTACCCATTCACATTTTGGTTTAGTTTTTATGCTGTCCTTGCTTTTATGTTATTTGATAAATAAGCCTACATATATCTGTACATGTAGATGTATGCATCATTGTATTATTGCCACAAATTGTAGTACATGTCCAGTTGTTCTTAGAAGATTGCTCTTCACTTTGTAGCGGAATCGAGGATTCCAAGAACTTCATATGGCCAAATATGAAATGCGCGATTTCGGATGCGCTCGGATTTGTGAAGCAATTGAAGACAACTTCCATCTAACTATTCTTGATCTCAGTGCCAATCGAATCACTCGAGATGGAGCTAAGTATCTCGCCAAAGTTTTGAAAGCAAATACTTCACTAAAAGTGCTTGATCTGTCGTGCAATAGAATACAAGATCCAGGTGCGAAAGTCATTGCTGAAGCGCTTGCCTCTTTCAACACAAATCTCAAATCGTGAGTGACATTTATCAATTTGCCAAACACGTCATTACAGATGTAGTTATGTTTGTAGTGCTGAGTAGCAAATAGGAATTAATTAAGGGATTGTAAGTTTCAAGACTTTAAGAGCAACTCATTTACGTCTATGAATTACGAAACTTTTCAAAGAAGCAATTTTGCTATGACTTTTACTATTAATTCTATGTGTTAAGATTGATCTATTAGGTTTAATCAGCTCTGATGCCGTGAATAAAGTGTTGATACATACGAGGAAGATGAACAGCCAAAAAATGAGAATCTATTCAATTTGGCAATCATCCTCCATTTTATGATTTTTTCATGTCTCATTTAAATGTTTTGTTTGAGTTGAAGCATTCAAGTTACCTTTTCATGGTTTCGATAACTGAATAATTGTGACTGAAATTAACTTAACATTATCGTGTGAAAATCGGTCTTGTGGTATTTTCTAATTTCTTTACATTTTTCTACTAGCCTTGTTGTCAGTTACAACGAAATGAATGGAGAAGGTATTTGTGCATTGGCTGATTGTCTGAAGTTCAATTCAACGCTGACCAACATCTACATCTGGGGAAATAATCACGAGGAAAGTGCTTGCACGGTAAGTATTGAAAATTTGGAAGTTCAGAACGTCAATGTTCAGAAACACGTAAAGTGATATCAATTACTAATATGGAGACAAATCCATCTGACCACAGCAGAAACGTATGTTTTGCAATTTGAGTTCAGACATTTTGTATTTGTATTTGAATAAAGCTCCGGAGGCAGTCACTAAATTTCTTAGAAACATGAATAAAAGCAAGAAAAATCATTCACGAAAGAAGAAAGTGTCAATCGAATTTGGCACTTGAATTCTTTCAACGAGGCTGCGTCAACTGCTGAAGGTGATAATGAGTTCCAATGCGAAATAACACGCACTGTGAAAAAGTTGTGCCGTAACAGAAGGCGAGCAGGACCTTGCAACAGTTTTCGACTGTGCGAGCGAGTTCGTGTAAGCTAGACATGGTGAAAAATAGATCAGTGTCAATGTCACAATAACCACTCAATAACTTAAAACAAAAATCAAATCTGCACACAAGCGTCTTTCGCAAATTTTCTTGAAGGAGTAAGCCTATTGTCTGCTGCAATTGTGTATTCGTTTGCGATTTGCTATTCTTCGGTTATTTTACGGTGCTGCGTAATTTTGAAAAAGCAACTAATCCGATTTGGATATCTTATTAAACTACTCGGAGCCTAATAAATTTAGGGGATCAATTCGATTTCACCATGTGGATCAACTTGAAAAATATATAAATTTAATATATCTTTAGTGATGCTTTCTGTGAGTTTCCAAATTATTTAGAGTCAAATGTCATGGAAGTGAAGTTGACCAAGTGTTACACACCTTCGAAGAATTTTTGCATGATAACACGACATGTCTCGACATTCGAATAATGTATCTTGGAAGGTCAGTCCGTGAGTTTGACTGTGAATTAACTGAATTATTTAAAAGAGTGCCTTAAAAGTAGCTATTTATTTGAATAGAATTTAGAACTTAGTAAAAAATTGAAAACGTCTTGGTCGTTCATTCCAAGCCACGATTTAATCAAAAAAGGTTATGATTCAAATCTTGACTGAAAAATGATCAACAGATATCGATTTCTGATCTTTGCACATTTTTCTTAATTTTTCTAATTGTAAACTCTAATTCTTTGCGAATTCACGAGGAGGCTGCAATAAAGTGAATGCATTTGAACTGTTTACATTAAACTTTGGACTATTACAAACTTTCATTTCCGTGAAATTGCAATTGCCGTCGATATTTTGCTGAGTGATCATCAGGATTCATGAAAAAAGGCTTTTGACGTGTAACATACATGTAGGTTTTAACCTAAAGTACCGTTTATAAAGAAATTAGCTTCCTTTGATTTTTATGTATTTAAACCAGGATTTTTAGCAACATATCACCAAATATCAACTTTCTAATGCATATTCCCGAAAGTTGAGGTTATTTGGCACTTGTATCAAATAGTTGCCAAATTTATCGCTTAGCGAATTTGAAAAGCGCTATTTTGTGAATGAACGCAAGCGTCCGCAACTACAGCTTGAAGAAATTGCTATTGTTAGTCAACAGGTGTAGATGCAGACCGCGCAGACCGGAAAACTGCACATCATCATCAACTATGGTGAAGAGAGACGCCGCGAATACTCTGTTTTGCAAGAGTTGGGATACATGCTGTTCGTTTCTACGAACTTCATTGCTTTCCGACGACGCGTTATCATATATATTCCAAGGTGAATCTCTGGAAGCAGGTTTGATCTCCATCCCGACTCACTGGACCGATTACGTCATCATCTTAACAAGGATAATTTGCGACAGATTATTATAAGAAATTGTTTTTGGAATTTAAGAGACTAATTTTGTGATATTAGGAACCTAGAGAGGTTCCAGGGACGAAAGATTTGTTAACCTTTCTACCCAAAGCCTAGTAATGATGCCGTCAAGTTTTAACCCACTACGATTTCCCACAGAGAATGCGGTTTCCATCTTCATTTATTGTTTCAACGTCTGCGCATAGTTTTCAGATTTATGCATGTTACTGAATAATATTGTAAGTAGTAGTAAATTTATAGTATATTTGTCTATGTACAAAAACACTGCGTTGGTAACCGTTTTGAAATTTGCGATTTCAAGCTGGCAACAATTCTTATTTTCTTATCATTGTTATTATTGTTAAGCAAGAATCATGTAGAATTTCACTAATTGATAGTGTGACTAATTATTGATAATTGACAATTACTCATATTGCAATTAGCAAAGTTATATTTGAATAAAGTATAACATTGCATCAGGCTAAATACAGTCCGTTTCTTAAGCACAACCGAAAAGCTCTTTTACCTTCTGCTTACTCTCATCAAGTTTAATTGGAAGCTCACAATAAGTGACGACTAAATTTATTCACTTCTCAATCGAGACATTGGGCTTAGGAAACAGTGTGGTTTGCCTAATTAAATGAAGTAACCAGTGATAGGAAGTTTGCTACCGGTACTTCATAGCTGAACATTTCATGCTGGCACACGTGGTTTTGTCATCATCATTTGCTGAGTTTCTAAAAATCTTTTTCGATCCACTCACCGGACGCAAGCGTCCGCAACTACAGCTTGAAGAAATTGCTATTGTTAGTCAACAGGTGTAGATGCAGACCGCGCTTGTCTGATTTGAGATTCTAAATCTTCTGACCTCAAGCGAGGAAAATGATGACTCCGCAAATGGCTGAGTATGGGATTAATACAAAATTCTGGTCTGTCAGTTTTCGGATAGGCCGATCTTGATAAAACCTACATATTCTAGGAGTCAATGGCGGGTGTAGTTAATTGATTCCGCTCGATTAATCGCGCGATTTTTTTGCGATGTGACTTCTCAGTGAAATTTGCTTGATGAGGTAAAAGGTGTTTCTATTCACTCTTTCAACGTTTGAGATAATTGCAATGCGCGATTGCTCGTACATGAGATCATGTGTAGTTATTAACAATAGAATAGACAAATTACCTGCAATTCGGTGAGTTTGACTGAGGCACTGACCGAAGACAAGGCGCTCAATAGGCCAACACAGAAGGATGCTACTTTCATTTTTGCTGTTCAGCTCAAGTCCGATTTAATTACAAGCAGGAATGAAAGAGTTCAGATCGTCTTTTACAGTAGGCATATCGCCAAATAACGCTATATTCGAAGTATGCAGATTTAATCTCGACACTAGGATGTTTGTCAAGAGCAATTTGGATAATTTGCACGTGATCTTGATTTTCTAAGCCTCATGTCATTATTACATGTATCAAAGCGTCAGAACTAAAATTAATTTATGATATATAGCATAATAGATCTATCTGAAAAATGTAAAAATGTGTCGTTCTCGACCATACTGTGATTTTTTTATATAAATGACTTTGTCGTCTCAAGGGCACTTGTTAAGCGCTGAACAAATATTTTTGAATCTTGATGAGATAGTTTATTATCCAAATTCTCTTTTTCCTTTCAGGCATTTGCAGAACTCCTCCGCTCCTATCGCCTGAATGAATCAGATGTAGACGTTCGGCCATATGAAGTCGATGGAAGAATTTACCTGGCAAGACTTCCTCATGATGAAGACTATCGTAGATTTAGATTTGTGGTGCCAATTTACGGCATGGACGTTCCAAAGAATAAGTCGTATGCTCTCTTTTAACCAATAAACTCTGTACAGCTTGAAATTTATATATTTCATGGATAGAGGCTGAAATTCAGTTATGTAAACATATCAGTATGAGGATGAATATATATCCTATTCTTTTACCTGTGTTTTTCCTTGGATTCTTATGGCTGTGAGTTTTAACCCTTGTACTCCGAAATGGTATTTGTACCTAATTGTTTACAAAAGCGGTCATTCTTTGCCACCCTCATTCGGACAATAAAACTTTAACATCAAATGAGTAAAAGGGTTTAAACGTTTCATTTCATGTATTTGAAACATAAAATTTGCATGAAACTTGTATTAAACATAAAGCAATATGAACGAACATTTAAACAAAGTCAGTCTGCCAGTCTACATTGTCTGCACATAGCTGGCACAACAGTTGCTGGTGGCTTTTGCACATACTTCGCTTGCAGACAGAGCAGAAATGTTGAGTTCTGCGACGATCCAAGCACAGGTAACATCACCCCTAAGCTCCTTATTCCTGCGGAGTGTGCATTTGCAGAATTCCGAGAGAGATCGCCGTTTGTTTCAGGTCCAGAGAAATACCACTGAAACCACTCGTAAGGTTGAGTGAAATTGGAATCCTGAAATGTTTATCATCAGTAGTTGAACTACCTTCGGAGACTCCTTTCATTTAATGTATAAAAATTGTCCAATATCTTCATTCAGTATACTATACGACGCATGAAGTTATACTTCCAAAGTTAGGGTGATTTATAATAATTGATGCCGTCGGCTTGTGATCGTAATAGGTATGCGTAGAAGCTGATAGGCATGTGCGCGGGTGGACACACGGGTGTGTGTGTGTATGACCACGTGTCTGTACACCAATATGTATACGTGTAGGCCTGTGTGTGGGTTTTGAAACACAATAATAAAACTCATGCTTACTAAGGGTAATAATGTGGGAAACATATGTAAAATTAGAGACTGGAAAAAATACCCATCATTATTACCGACAGGTGGCAAAAAAGTTGCCATCTCCCTTATCCAAAAATAAATACAAAGCCAGCGTAGACAAAACTTTGTCAAATCAATAGGATAGCAAAAAGAATTATATATGAAAAGCTTCAAGCGTGCAGGTTAAGTCTGAACAGAATGCGGATATGGTTGGCAAAAAATGACAGCTTTCGTAGTACAAGGGTTAAGTGAAGTGGTTCGTGAATAATGCAGTTGAAAAAGCTTTATTTTAGCTACAGTATTATACTTTACATGCCTACTTGTGGAAGTTGAACAGCCACTATTTCGGGTAATTCTTGAAGTTTGTGATGTTGTTATCCGGAGGGCAATGGTTTCAAATGTGACTTATTTTTCAATGATTTTAACTTCAGTTTCGGTCGGTGCCGTCTTTCATATTCGACCTGGGTTGTGGCTCGTTTCAATTACAGTCAATGATATAATATGAAATATATATAACAACATGAAATATATAAGGAGAACACAATTGTATCTGAACATTCGCAAACTAAGTTGCATGGCAAAAAAGGATCTTTTATGGGTGTTTCAAATGAACATTGTGTATTAAAATCTTAAAAATCTAGAATTCTAATTTTGAATTGGTCCTTTTAGTGACAATATAAATGAGTTGATCAAAACCGATCTCACCAAGAGGATTGCATCAATGGGTCATCTAAATCTGAGATTCCTCGATCGTTAACAAGCCCTCTCCCTGTTGTTAATAGGGTTAAGTAGTCATATGAAAAATAGCGCGTGGTGTCATAAGTAAATTTCTACTTCATTTTGTTTTGCTTTTTTTATTTTCAATGTCAATTCTCAGGCGCGAAAATAAACTTAATTGTCTCAAGTTTTTATGATTCTTTAGACTTTATTGGAAAAAGGTTCGAACACCCGATGGTTAAAAACTACAGGGTGATACAGAAGTAGTCTACTGGTTTCAACTAGCTGTAATTTCTTTAGTACTGCAGATATCAACTTGAAATTTTCTGTGCTTAGGCTGAAGACTGGGAAATTTTGCCTGACAAATCCCTCGTCTATGATAACAGATAAAAGATCTAGTAAAATACATGTAAAAATTATACATTTACATTAATTAAGAAGTCTCGATAATTTAGCTTAAAAAATATAATTACTAATTAGTCATTAATGCCTGAGTAGTGTCATTCAATATGTCTTCCCTCGACTTGCAGTAGGTGCTGCAGACGACTTTCAAATGCTTCTGGTGAAATTCTTCTTATTTCCAGCTCAATACGTCTCCTCAACTCATTCAGATTGGCAATGTGAGTTGTGTAAACTTTCGCTTTGATGTCGCCCCAAAGCCAGAAGTCAAGGGGTGTTAAGTTTGGACTCCGAGCTGGCCAGTGGATATCTCCCCTCCGTGAAATTAGTCTGCCGGGGAAGATGTCGCGGAGAAACTCGCACGCAATCTTCGAAGTATGGGGTGTAGCACCGTCCTGCTGGAAGAAAAGCGTACCATTCTCAAAGGGTTCGAATTGCTGCAGTTGAGGGTATAGCCATGTCTCAAGCATTTTCCTGTAGCCTTGGCCATCAACGTTGGCGTAATTTCCTTTGTCGTCGGTAAAGAAGTATGGACCGAATATGCGATCCCATGTTACACCCATCCAGACACAGACTTTTGGCGAGTGTAGAGGCTTTTCGATAGTGAAATTCGGATCGGAAAAAGCATAATAACGGGTATTCCACTTGTTTACTCCACCACACGTGTGGAACATTGCTTCATCACTGAAAAGAATTTGCCGGAAAAAGTTAGGATTGCGTTCGAGTTCATTTAACATTTCTGAAGCAAAGTCAACACGATTTTCATGATCCTCCTCATTCATGGAATGGACGGCTCGTAGTCTATAGGGATGGAATTTCGCCTCCTTGAGTATGCGATTCACAGTAGGCTGCGATAAGTTGTGCTCGTTCGATAAACGGCGCTGTGAAGTCTGAGGGTTATCTTCAATGGATTGAAGGACACGAGAAACGTTCTCATCGCTCCTTGCGTCACGGTCGCGTCCATTCCTCGGTAATGATGCCAGTCCTAATGTGTGGGCATTTTCTTGGGCTTTTCGGATGGTAGCCGGACAGGTTCGCGGATCACGTGATCTGAGTCCAGAACGCTTCGCGAATTCTCTCTGCACTGTCGTTGCACTATCGTGTGTATCCATCAAATGAGCTAAGAAATAGCGTTCCACTGGAGTACGGCGTTCCATAGCTGACACAATGCTTCTGTCTACTGAACAAGAATGAATAAAAGAGAACGATTCAGAGATTCAATTTTGAACTTGAAGCTTAAGCTATCGATTGACAATTATTGTTGATGAATAAGAGACGACATGAGTGAATTTACATAGATAGCTGATGGCATATGACATAGAAAGCTAACACTTGAAGAGTTGAAACACTGTGGTTGCTCGCAATGCACATAATTGACGATGAAAAGCAGTGTGAGAAACTTCAAATGACTTCATTACTTAAAATCTGCGATTATTACAGGTGTTAATAGCACATGTACATGTACATGTATTTTACTAGGTCAATTATCTGCTATCATGAACTAGGGATTTGTCAGGCAAAATTTCCCAGTCTTCTGCCTAAGCACAACAAATTTCAAGTTGATATCTGCAGTACTAAAGAAATTACAGGTAGTTGAAACCAGTAGATTACTTCTGAATCACCCTGTATATAATAGGCCTATAATAATTAATGCTCTTAAGTTATAATATCAGTATATCTCATGCATGAAATAGATATAACGTAATTTCTTTCTTATTATGCGAACTTTGATATCGAAGAATCCAATAGTTTGTGCCAGGTCAACATGAATAAGTCCTTCAATGGAAAAAATCGTGTGTTTGCGCTACCGTGTCAAATGCCGCATAATAGTGACACATAATTAAAGGAAAATTGCGTTTCAATTATCCCGCAGCCTATAACCTACTCATTGATGCTGATGATAAAGTCACCGATATATCCTAAAAGCCTTTATAAGATATGCTATCTTAGTTAGCGATAAGTTTAGCACATGATTGTCTTTAAAGTATTTATATTTTTAGTAGTTATTTAAAATAGTTATTTTTGTATATTATTGAAAATACGAACTTTTTTTTATAAATATTTCAAATCTTTATTATAAGATATAATATGTAGGGTCAAGGAGATGAATGAGGCCCACCTAACGAATAATGGAGTCTAGTGCCAAGCTATATCATTAGCACGCGACATCAACGTAGTCAAAAGTTCCTAAAGCAAGTTGGCCAGCTTATGTTTGAAGATCAACCCGATTCAAGCTGCAGTTTTTGTTCATCAGCTAGAAATGCAAAGAGTAACGACTGGGCCATATTACCCGTATATATGTTTCATAATAGTTTTATCTTTTCTGTAGTACCCGGTAAAGATGAAACTATTTTTGTAGCACATAGCAGAAGGCATTTTAAGCCATTGAACATAAAACAAAATATGTTCCATAACGCTTTCATAGTGACACTAACAAAAGGTATCAAACACTCATGAAAAGATAAAATGAAATTCGTTAGCCAAGTTGCAGTAAATAAACTTTGTGTAAAATGTGGCCCTCTATATCACAAAGACTCTTAAATTAATAAAAAAATGAGAAAAACAAAAGTCGTAATTATGGCTTACTGATGGGGAACTACCGTGACGTCTCAGTGCTCTACAGTTTGCACACATTGTTATAATGTTATGAATCAGTTGACGTGAATACAATTTGGATATTCATAACATTCAGGGCAAATAAAATCACCTCAACGTCGGATAAACCGAGGAAACTACTAATTAACTTCAATATCCACTGTTGACAGACTAAGGGTAGGGAGGTGGATATGAGGCCCACCTAACGAATATTGGCCAAGAGCTGCGTCATATTCTCCACGTCAAGAGCAAGTCAGCACATTCATGTAATTCGCAAGTTAAAGACTTTAGCATCAGCTGTAAAACTCGACGAAATTTATACGAGGGGTGATTGATAAGTTCGCGGCCTGACATAGAAAGCTTAAAGCCAGGCCATTATGTACATGTGGATTGATACAATGGAATGTGCTGACGGCGCATGACGAGTGATCAGTCGATCCGGTGAACTGTTGGTAAACCACAGCTACGTAACTTCAGTTACTAACTTATCAGTCAGTTAGTCAGATAAGTGTTGCGTAAGATGGATCACGTTTCAAATCGAGCTGTCATTCGTTATCTCGGCTTGAAGGGACTCACACCAAAGGAGATCTATGATGACATGGTTGGAACACTTGGTGAGAAAGCTCCGTCCTACACCACAGTCAAGAAGTGGGCTTCAGAATTCAAACAAGGAAGAGAGAGCTTGGAAGATGATCCCCGTTGTGGAAGACCAGTGACAGTGAGCACAGAAGATGTGATCGATCATGTTCAAAAGATTATTCTTGATGATCGCCGTACAACCGAGCGAAAGATTGCCTTCGAACTGAAGATTTCACAAGAGCGTGTCCATAACATCATCCATCATGAACTTGGCATGAACAAAGTTTCCGCTCGATGGGTGCGACGACTGCTTACACCAGAGAACAAACGAGCCCACTTTCTCATCTCAAGGGACAACCTGGCGCTGTTCGTAAGAGATCCTGAAAATTTCATGGACCGGTTCATTACGATGGATGAGACTTGGGTTCACCACTATCAGCCAGAGTCGAAAGAACAATCGAAACAATGGAAGCACCCAGGATCACCAACTCCGCGGAAAGCCAATGTCACCAGGTCCGCGGGAAAGGTCATGGCCTCCATTTTTGGGATTCGAAGGGAATTTTGTTGTTGGACTTCCTAGACACTGGTCGGACAATTACTGGCGAGTACTACGCTCATTTGTTGCAGCAGTTACGAGTGCAGATAAGATCAATCGGAGAGGGAAGCTCACGAAAGGCGTGCTCTTCCATCAAGACAATGCGCCTGCTCACACCTCCGCTACCGCCATGTCTGCCATCCAAGGTTGTGGGTTTGACATCATTTCCTATCCACCCTATTCTCCTGATCTGGCACCATCGGACTTTCATCTCTTCCCAAAAATGAAACTGGAGCTCAGTGGTCAGCACTTCGCATCCAACAGTGACGTCATGGAGGCCGTTGAGGAGTATCTGGACTCCAAAGACTCACACTTCTGAGCAAGGGATCCGCGCATTGCAGCACCGTTGGGCTAAGTGCGTTGATTGTAGGGGCGATTATGTCGAAAAATAAATATGTATCGTATGCGAAATTTGCTTTTTTCTATATCGGGCCGCGAACTTTTCAATCACCCCTCGTATTGTGCTTATTCGATCCATCGTGGAATATGCATGTCCAGTTTTTGTTTGTCTTACTAAGAAGAACAGCAAAGTGCTGACAGGAATTGACAGAAGGGTTCGTCGAATTATATATAGCGGGTGCTCATCAAATGAGAAATGTCTGCCAGACTCTGTAGAGCACAGAAGAATTTTGTAGGCTATGGAATTGTTTCATCACATTGGAAATTGTTATCACATCCTTCATGACTTAATACCACGGAAGCTACCACGAAGTGATTTTTACTCTTTTCCTTATGCTCGAACAGATAAGCAGGCGAAATCGTTTGTCATTTTCTCTTTACGATGCCTCTGTGAAAGCGTTTTAATCTAGACAATATTTGCTTTAATTTCTATGTACATATTGATTTTCATTTCACAATAATATACGCTTGCAATTACTTGCTTACTTAGATCCGTAACACGCACCGCAATCAAAAAGTTCCTTAGAGTAAGTTGGCTAGCTTATGTTCGAAATTACAACTCATCATAAGATGACTTTTGATAATCAGGTGAAAAGCCCTTGGCCTTATTAGCTGCACAACTCCTGGGCCATATTACTCGACATGACATCATTTTACGAAAACTGATATTACACTGAAACATTTCGGCTTCAAGAGTATTCATCAGTGGTGTATTTAAATGTAAAAAGTATTCATCAGTGTCAATCAGTTTGGGCAAAAATCTTGGTGAAAAGCAAATAGAGACTAAAATTTAGATCAAAAATCGAATTTCTAGATTGTTTGTTTCTTGCACTGTACTAAAATGAAGAAACAAACCAGATGCAGCAAAATTTCTGTTCTGAGCTAGAGATGTAATGTATTTTGATAAAAACAAGGTCAAATAAATATTCGATCAATAGCATTCGAGATCTCGTAAATGGGCCTTATCATCAGCCGGGCCTTATTCACTTCCGGTTCGAACAACCGAAGGTTAAAACTATGATTAATACTTTCTGATACATAAAATCAATTTAACTCATCGAAAAATTGAAATTCATTGAACAAGTGAAAAAGACTTTTTATACAATGGCATCATAAAGTACTTTATATACGAGTATATATTATACTTTAATAGCATCCATCACATAGACAATTGTCTTACCTGCAAATACATGTAAGAATTTTTTTTAGCTGTACAGTAATCCAATTGCGCAACGGCTATCTTTTCCAAAGTTTTCAGATTTGTCTATGATCCGAAGATTTTGGCAAATCGCATAAAAAATTCACATGCATAGCCTCATAGCCTATATGTGCATTTTCTATTTGGGTTAGGTCCAGCCGGGACTGATTTGGGCGATTATTGTCTTCAACCTGTTGCTCACCACAATTTCTAAAATGACAGAGACCCGGTTAAATCAATAGCATTTACACAGCAATTCACTGACATTAATTGTGAAAATGAAATGGTCCTGAGAAATCGTGGGATAATTTCCGATGACAGATAATGGCACAATAGACAAAACAGAGAATGCATGTACGTACGCTAAAGTGTGGAAAGAAGTATGGATTCAGATATGCGGACATAGCTTCCGCCTCCAACAAACGCCTCTACGCAATTCATAAAGCATTTTTCAAATTGCATGTAATTTTATCTCCCATTAGAAAATGCCATCAGCTACGTGTATCTTTGTCACACCCACTCATTCACTCTGTGACTTTTCGTCTACGATTTTTCTGTGAATAAGTTCCGGACAAAATTGAAAACATGGATGGCACAATCTTAATGCACAATTCCCTGAAGCAGTCAAGTTATTAAGAGCTACTCATTCATTGGAGTTTCGATGTAAAGGATATCTCGTCCATACCTATTCCTATACCTGCACCTCAACTTGATGCACTTACACGATGTCGAAATCTCGTGGTATACATAGATACCTTTCACAAAAGCCGGAGAAGAGAAGATTATATGCCATCATTTCAAGAAAACGCTTTCTACGAAGGAATGTTCTACATGTGGTGAACAAATGGTACCTTCAGCATGGCAAAATTATGCTTGATTGCTTCATTGACTCAGAGGAAAAAGTATGTGTGAGGTTTCTTTGGAAGAAATTTTGGAATTATGCAGAAACAACCATCTAGTTAACATGCATCGGCGTTCGCGATGTCTTTTTAAATTGATTCTTCTGCATCCTGCAGCAATAAGGTCTTATAAATTGCATAGTTTAGGATCTCAAACTCAAAATATTGTGGGGAAAAATTCCCGGGAATCAAATGCCGCAAATATTGTCACAAGATTACATGAAATTTGCATTTGAGTTATCCCGTTGCTTTTACTCAGTGATGATAATGATGAAGCCAACGGTGTATCTCAAAAGCCTTTATATAATTATAAGGTAAGCTTAATTACCGTAAACTGGGGTGAGTTCGGCCATTGTGGGGTGATTTCGCCCACTTTCACAGATGTCATATTGTTTTATTTATTACATTGCTGGAATATCAATTTGTCCTTTTCTTCTTTGGCGCTAACTTGCTAGTGCACGAACATGTTTTTGTGTAAATATAGTGCCTTTAGAAGGTCAGTTTACAAAAAAAATAGCGATGGAACCAAATACATCACATTTTTGCATTTTTTTGCCTTGGTCGTACTTCCTGCCAGCTGTTCTATTGGAAATACTTCATCAACTTTTAAATGTAGTGAAACGTGAGAGAGAAGTTTAATCTTGAATATAATTACCATCATATTTGTTGCTTCTCTGTAATTCATGAGGTGGACCATTTTTTCTACTTGGGGTGAGTTCGCCCACCTTAGTGGGGCGAGTTCGCCCATCCTCTATTTTGTGCTTATCATTAACACTTTGACTTTGAAAGTCTCTTGCAGACATAACAATTTTGTAGAGGATGTCGGACTGCGTGCTATGATGATATTCAAATTGAAATATTAACAATAGCACTTATAACTGGTGCAGCACAAACGAAGCTTTATCAATGATATCGATCAAACCATAGTTTCGAATTACATAATCATTCACGCTATGCATATAATGACTTATCAAAAATCGAACTTAATTGTCTGAAAATTGAGTCAAAGTTAGGTTTCACTGCCTATTCATTCATCCGTTCTCAATCATGCGCAAGTCCAAGCCAGTTGTTGGTGCCTCAAGACGTCGGCAATATTCTGATGATTCCCTTGATGAGGCGATCAATGTCGTCAAGAAGGGAATGTCTATTCGCAAAGCTGCTGCATCCTTCAGTGTACCACGATCGACCTTGAGAGATCAGTTAAAGGGTCGTCATCCCCGAAGAAGTGGAGGCCAATGCGTTCTTTCTCCAGATGAAGAACGTATCATATCGCAAAACATCGCTACAATGGCTGACTGGGGATTTCCCGTGAAACCTTTTGACGTTCGAATATTAGTGAAAGGCTACTTGAAGCGTAAAAACAGGGTTATTCCAGTCTTCAATGATGGTATATGCCTGGTGATGACTGGTGTAGAGGTTTTCTTCTTCGGAATCGTTCTGTTTTGAGACAACGATTGTGCCAGAACATTTCACAGAAAAGAGCTGAATTGTCAATTGATACAATGAATGCATAGTTCGAAAATCTGCAACAGAGTTGGGTGATGTTCCTCCATCGAATATCATCAATTTTGATGAGACTAACTTAACAGATGACCCTCGAAATGTGAAATGTATATTTCGCCGTGGTGTGAAATATCCTGAACGGATAATTAATTCAACAAAATCTTCAACGTCCATCATGTTTGCCTGCACTGATGATGGTAAGATGCTGAATCCTTATGTAGTTTACAAAGCCGAACATCTACACGACCAATGGATACAGGGAGGGTCCAGAAACGTTCGCTATAACCGCTCCCGATCTGGTTGGCTTGATGGTGTGTTATTTAGTGACTGGTTTAAGAGCGTGATTCTACCATTCACAAGGAATTTAACTGGCCACAAAGTCATTATCGGTGACAATCTTGCTTCACATTTTTCTTGTGATGTGATTGAGAAGTGCTTGGAGAACGATATCGCATTCGTTTGTTTGCCTCCAAACGCAACCCATTTGTGTCAGCCGTTGGAGATATGTGTTTTTGGCCCTATGAAGAGATATTGGCGAGCTATGCTTACTGAATGGAAATCGAAAGAAGGACGTAAATGCAGCGTGATGCCCAAAATTTGGTTTCCACGCCTCCTCGATCGATTTTTGGTGAGACTATCACCAACCATTCAAGATAACATAGTAAGTGGGTTTCGAAAGTGTGGAATTTACCCCGTCAACAAATATGAAGTTATCTCACGAATTTCCCGCACTCTTTCAAGTGATCAACAAAGTGAAGTGCGTGAAGCTGTTTCAGGAGTTGTGTTAGATCGTTTGAAAGAGCTCTCGACGCCCCCAGGCCCAACTGGTGACCAACCAAGAAGAAAGAGAAAGCTCAAAGTGCAGCCAGGCAAAAGTGTCACTGTGAACGATATCATGATGGAGACCTCTGACAATGAAGAGGAAGATCAAGGTGGAGACAATGTGAGTGTGACTGATGAAACACATGAAGCACATTCCTTGCCTACGGAACCTTTGGGGCTTCCAAGTTTTGAAGTTGATTCATTTGCTTTGATTCGGTTTATTTCTGATGGTAGGCCCACTGGTACTGCCTACCATTACATCGGAAAAGTCTTGTCACAAGTGAATGATTCCACTACAAAGTTTTCTTTCCTTCGGCGACATGATAACTATACTTTGTTTTTCCAAACATCGTAGACGAGATGCCTGTTGACAACAGTCAAATTGTTCAAACTTTAACTTTGCTCACTATTACACATTCCTTGATAATTTTGTTTCTACAAACGTTCGTTGATGGTGTCTGCCTGCCTTGTGTTCAATGATTCGTTCGTTTTTGTTTTAGATTACAGAATGGGTATTTTGGACTACAAAACTGTTTTT
Source organism: Prostheceraeus crozeri (assembly GCA_907163375.1). Classification (NCBI taxonomy): domain Eukaryota; kingdom Metazoa; phylum Platyhelminthes; order Polycladida; family Euryleptidae; genus Prostheceraeus; species Prostheceraeus crozeri. The sequence goes on from CAJQUW010009650.1 coordinate 188,112, forward strand.
CATTGAATGATAAACGCTTCTTCCAATCTATCTATTCAGTATTGAATGCAAGAAGAATCAAATTTAAATTAATGTGTCAAAAATAAGATAAAATGTCGAATGAAAATGTTGAATTATATAGGGATTAATTGTAGTTCTATGCACTATAAACATGAACCAAAATGAGTATAATGCAGTTCTAAAGAATTTCATCAGTCATAATAAAAAATTCGTTTGCGATTTCTTCAAATGGGCGAACACACCCCACTCTATGGGGTGAGTTCGCCCGCGTAAATAAAGATATCTATATCAAACAAGAACGACATATACAAATTAATTGGTATAGGATATCATGGGCATGGATAAGACAGCATCAAATCTATATTCATTTCGGCTGCATAAGAAACTGAGCAATTAATATTTTGAATGAAGTGTTTCAAAGTGGCCGAACTCACCCCAGTTACTACTCATTCATTGGAGTTTCGATGTAAAGGATATCTCGTCCATACCTATTCCTATACCTGCACCTCAACTTGATGCACTTACACGATGTCGAAATCTCGTGGTATACATAGATACCTTTCACAAAAGCCGGAGAAGAGAAGATTATATGCCATCATTTCAAGAAAACGCTTTCTACGAAGGAATGTTCTACATGTGGTGAACAAATGGTACCTTCAGCATGGCAAAATTATGCTTGATTGCTTCATTGACTCAGAGGAAAAAGTATGTGTGAGGTTTCTTTGGAAGAAATTTTGGAATTATGCAGAAACAACCATCTAGTTAACATGCATCGGCGTTCGCGATGTCTTTTTAAATTGATTCTTCTGCATCCTGCAGCAATAAGGTCTTATAAATTGCATAGTTTAGGATCTCAAACTCAAAATATTGTGGGGAAAACTTCCCGGGAATCAAATGCCGCAAATATTGGCACAAGATTACATGAAATTTGCATTTGAGTTATCCCGTTGCTTTTACTCAGTGATGATAATGATGAAGCCAACGGTGTATCTCAAAAGCCTTTATATAATTATAAGGTAAGCTTAATTAGTGATAAGTTTAATACATGATTATCTTCCTAATAAACATGTACATGTACATGCATATAATTTAGAAAGCTATTATGTTTGATGCCCGACAGGCAATATGCAGCCAAACCAACATTTCTCTATTAGCAGGACAGTAGGACTAGCCAACGGTCATTGACTATATCTTACTGACTGATTGATCATACGATTAGCCAAATCTGTAAAATCACCGAACGACGATATAATAATAGTGGCATTTACCTGAACATTCCTAAAAGACCAATGATGCTTTGGTACTCCTTCAACATGATCACGTGAATTTGAAGTAATTTATCTGGACAATGCATGAAAGTGTGGTGTTGCATTAAAATGCTCAAGATCATGAACCAATTATCAGTTAAAGCTATCTTTAAAGACACTTCCATTCAAGAGCCATCTCAGACTTAATTAATTTCCATTCTTAATAATATTAATTTGAATCGTCGTTCTTAAGTCGCTCTATTAGTAGATAAACCTTCTGTATTTGCAATTTTGCGAATTCTCTCGGCTGTAATGACATGAATTTATTCTCAGTTTGTCTGTTGTACGTCAGATTGGACCTACTCAGTAATGTTTCAGGTTGTTACTTTTCTTTTTCTTCTCTTGGTAAGTCCGTTTCTGTCTCATCGTCACTATAAGTGGGTAATTCCCAACGGGAATATTGTTGAAGATCCCTGCTACCCAGCTCGAATTTGGAGCGGTGTTGGACATGAGAATTTGTTAGGAGGAAGCACTTTAAATCCATTTGGCTTGGATTTCCGGGAAAGCGGACATGAATGGAATCGGTGGTTGTGTGAAAAAGATAGCGACGGAGATGGATTCAGCAATGGTGAAGAGTTGGGAGATCCTTCCTGTCGATGGAAGCCAGGAGGAAAACCATCACGAGTCGTCAATATTTCACATCCTGGCATTTGTAATCCCATACAATCAGCGCACTGTATAAAAATGAAGAACGGGAGCAGCAATCCTTGCCGGTTAGCAGCGTAAGTGCAGAACATACTGTACCTATGAACAATTGTTTCTAAAGTTGTTTGCGCAGAATTGTTGATCAACTTGATACGGCAAGTTAAGTAGGAAGACACATTTGATGATGAAACATAATAAGTAAATAGCATGGGTGTGGAAACTTCCTAAAATCTATATATGTATATATATATATAACATATATACCAAGCGTTCCAAAAGTCCTCGTCGCTATAAATTCAAGGCAATTTAATTAATGGCTGCATTCGTGTTTAAATCGTTATCTACAGAGATAGATATCATGGTAAAGCACTTCGATAATCAATCAGATTCAAATATTTGAATCATGATATTTCAATTGAATATACAGCACATAGTCTGCGGACAAAACTACATTATTTTATGATCTAATAGACATGAGTGATGACAGAGAATTATCGATTGAACAGAAAGTTATCTTGGTTGCGCATGAAATTTTCAGGGGTAGTTGTACACATGCAGGTGAAGAATTTGAAAAGAAATTTACCATGCCTTCTGCGCTAAGGACAACAATTAGCACTTGGAAGAAGAAATTACTAGAAACAAGAACTCTTATGGACCAGCCTCGATCTGGTCGTCCATCACTCGATGAAGCATCCAAGACTGCTGTGACAGAATACGCAACGGAAAATTCTTAGCTGTACAAAACGAGAAATTTCCGGAACAGTTGGCGTTTCACTGGGAAGCGTGTACAAAAGTTTGAAAGAAGCTGGAATAAAGCCTCTCAAGTACACCTTTGTACAAGAACTGGCAGAGGATGACCCGGATCGGAGACTTGAATTTTGTAATTGGATACAGACCCATTCTGAAAGATGGTGCCGTAAAATTATTTTTTCTGATGAGAGCACTTTCTACCTGAAAGGTCGAGTCAACAAGCACAATTTGATTTATCTTTCTACGGAAAACGAGTTCTTCAAAGAAACTCCGATGAAAGCGGCTGGTATTGCAGTTTGGGCAGCAGTTTCTTTTGATGACGGTATCGTGTTCGATATTTCAGACCACACCGTGACTAAGGATCGATACATTGCAATTCTACAGAATATGATCATACCCTTCATACCAGATGGACATTACTATCAACATGATGGAGCCCCTCCACACCAGTTTATTAGCAAGAAATTGATTAAACGAGAACTTTCCTGGACCTTTAGATCGGTCGGAGAGGACCTCAAGAGTGGCCTGCTCATTCCCCAGATTTGACACTTCTAGATTTCTGGTTGTGGGGATATGGCAAAGACAAAGTTTATTCTCGTAGCTACAGAACTAACAACGAACTGAAACGCGCCATCGCAACTACGTTGAGCAGTGTTCCTATAGAGATGATACAAAATTCTTTCAAGGGATTTTATCGTCGCTGTCGTGAGTGTATCCAAGAAAATGGTGCACATATCGAACATCTGTTATAGTTCGATGACTTGCTTTTCTTTCTTTTATCATTTGTTTTTATGCCAGAAAGGTATTTTGTAATGTTTGCGTAATTATAAACTTCTCATAATTAGTTTAGTTACTTTTACTTGAAATTTTAAAGGTGATTTATAGAACGTTATTTTAGCGACGAGGACTTTTGGAACGCTCGGATATGTTTGGGATTTCAATGCCAATACGGAATCTAAGTATTTGTTTAATAATCCTGTATTTCAAATACCTGTTGCATCGTTTGTACGCATACATCAACGCATGACAGAAAATTAAACAACAATAACTAGACATCAAATTAGTGACTATTTCAATGTGAGTCTATTAAGAACACTAAATCTGCAACTATTCAGTGTGTGTCACATTAACGTCAAAATTACTTCCTCCTATTTAAACTACGATTTTTTTGGCTCAAACATCTCCCTGCTATTCTTTGGTCTGTATCTGTTCGAAAATATTACGCTCTCTTCGATGCGTGGGTTGCCTGACCAGCTTACCAGTCTGGGAACGCATACACCCTATTCACCGGCAATCTGACTGTAAGATGAAAATCAACAGTTTAAATTAATTTATAATCTAACTTTAAGGACAAATTTAAGACGAACGTATTCTTATCCAAGTCCAGATAATACGAACTTGAAAGCATCGGACTGAAGCGTTGAACAAGATTAGTTCTACGATAGAATTAAGATTGCGATAGATAGCGGTTCTTAACGGGTCGTGTCGGGCCGTGCTTCAAGACAAGCATGACTCAATCCAACACCATTACCACAGACACTTACAGCCAAAATTATTCATGCTGGTTTGAATTTTCACCAGCTATTTTTAATATTTTCTGAAATGCAAATTTCTCTTTTCAGGTGTTCTATTTATAAGCAAGCAAAATCCTTCAATCGATCTTACCAAATGACACCATTCAAAATTCCTGCACAAAAAGAAAGTAAAATCTGTCAAGCCTTCGTTTTTCCAAGAGAATTATTACTACAAATCGTGAATGTGGAATTGCAACTGAATAATTCGCAGTACATCGAAGAAGTTTTGATTCATGGTTGTGTCTATCGCCCAGATAATCAATTTTTTTTAAAACCTAGAGTGTGCCCAAATAATGAAATTGTTTTTGCTGCAAAGAAATGCTTTCCAATCGCTGCGTGGTTGAAAACACGAAAGGAGAATTGCATAGATATGAATGTGATAGAGGTTGGATTGACTGGTAAGAGACTTGGAATGTGCGTGAACTTTGAGAACTTTGTTGAGACAACGCATTTCTTGGAATAATAACTTCCCTCAAATAGTGGCCGCAATTCCGGGCAAAGTTTGTACTAGTCTGCGGCTATTATTTGAGGCAGTGGTTTTCATCTGCTTGATAGCATCGCATGCAAAATTTCATTCAGCAGGCGATCAGAGAACTTAACTTAGCTAGAAGGTCACCGATTTTGCTAATAGTTGAATGGAACCACATAGGGCTTCATTTGCGTGTGGCTTAGTCTAGAGTAGACATAATCCTATCCCAGCCGTTGTATGCAATGGTGGAAAGCGATAGAAATTGACATATTCGTCTCTATTTGGCTTGTGTCATTGGCCGAGCTCGCGCATGAGTGGCTCCTATCAGTGAAATAACGAACCTCAGCGGTCAGATTGCTTGCATGCTGTCAAGTGAAAGTACGTATTTTTAGCTCAAGCTTTCCTAATGATAAATTCGTTAAATTGAAATATTATTCAAACCGTTCTACTCTTCACGATCTAAATTTACTGACTGTGTACACTCAATGTGGTGTCAATCGTGTATTTCGTCAGAATTCAGGCTAGAATTTGCATTGCGTTCAATAGAAAATTGATCTTCTTGCCCCTCGAAACTAGTTCTAGTATTGAGGAAAGCCATCCTTAGTGCGATTTTATTCTTTGTTGAATGCTATTATTCTGCGCAGTGACTGCTGCTGGCAGGAAGTCACCACACATTGTCTCGTGCATTCGCAATTAGAGTTGCTCTTCGATGAAGACCTGCAATCCAAACCGGCAAGCGAGTGCTCTGAATTGCCTGGTTGGGCCCACCAATGAAGCTCTGGTAGATGTCTGGTTCCTTTCCCAGACACTCCTTTCCATCCGACTACAAGCACGGAAATCGGCAACCTTTCCAACTAAGTTAAACCTCCCGGGCGCCTGGTCTGTTTACCACTCAGAGCATCACTTTAGATCTATGTAGATATGATGTTTACATGACATAGACTATATAGAGCAGTCCTTGATGAGTTTTCCATTTTCAATTAACATGGACGTAGGTTAACACAGCTGCAGCTAAATATAGATGGAGCGGAGAGTGTGACTAAGAAATTTCTATCGGGGCATTAATGACTATGATAATATTTAAATGCGATGATGTCAAAAAAAGTATAGCGAAAATTAGAGGGACCAATTTGTTCAGGTTTAACAATAAGGCTTTTGACGTTAATGAGAAAGAATCAGACCTTGGCCTACATTCAAGTTATGGTTTTAGAGGGCCTATCCAGTGAAGTGAAATTTACAAAGTTTCGTTTATTTTGTAAGAAATCTGTGTTGCATGACTGAAAGCTGACGCGAAGAGCAATAATTTCAAAGACAATGATAAAGATCCTGTAGCTCGTGTTAACATGCTACAAGACATGTCTCTTGACGCTGTAGTTGCTGAGGCCTCATTGAATTTTCTACTAGCTGCTCGAATGACCTGTTTCTATACATTTACCTCACCGGAGCTTTGGCTTTGTAGTAGAGTGTTTGCTCTTCGTCTGGGAGACCTTGGTTCAAACCTTGGTCAACTCAAGCCTAAAAATTTCAAAATATGATGTACATGCATATGTGTTCACCTACACTCAGCTTAGGAAGAATGAAAGTGCGAGAAATGAAAAAGAATTGACAGAACATGAAGAGTAAGTCCTTAATGTGCGCTCACAAGCCGAAGTAACATGCTCATTCCATATTGAAAGCAGCAACGATAAGTGAAAGTTCAAATTCCATTCCGATGCACAACATATGATGTAGTTTCCCTTGTTCAATCAATCATTGTAATTGTAAGGCGCACTGCTATAAAGGAAAGTTTCTAGACGTCGCTGAAATATTGTTGAAATGCTTCTACACATGAAGTCCATTTCCTGACACCACAAACACAGAACTTTGAATTATACATGTAGGCCATTAGGCTACACTAATACAGCATGCGTGTACTAATGACTTGAGGGCCGTCATCACTAATAACGGTCGTGGCAGTGATAAATAGTCGATTGCATCAACTTTTCCGATCTTCAGACGTAATATGTACATTGGGTGCATGATACATGCATGCATAAGAGTCGACATTGCATAGCACAGACGATTCCTGCATTTAATTTGAAATAAATATTCAATTTCATGTTTCATGGCTGCATGTCACTCATCATTCAACTTCTCAATAATGTTTTCCATTTCCAGCAACATCCTACTTCATGTTTGAGGTGAGATTAACAAATCGAGCAAACAAACTCAATATTTTCCCTTCTCCCATGATAAAAATGTACTTCTCAAGAAATTCAAATTTGAAGCCTGCTGCCCATTCTGAATTGATTCAAAATCTGATAGAAATACCTCCCAACCAGAAAATGGTGAAGATAAATATGACATGCGGCGCGGATTGTACGCAGATGAATATTCGAGAGCCCATCAAAATAACCAGTTTGTATTATCAACAAAATCAACTCGGATATGGTGTTAATGTAAGTTGCTTTCCTATTAGTAATGTTTGGTAGAAAAAGAATGGTCTTTTACAATTCATATTCGACGTGAATAGCAATTTCCATGTACTTTTTTTATTGGAATGGTTATTTTTGACTAAAAGCACCTATCTTTCAAATTGTCTATCTGAAGACGCCGTGAATGATTGTCAGTCGCTTTACGACTGAGGGCTTACTGTGAACTCGTAATCAGATCTAATTTACATGATATCCTTTTTACAAAAGAACTACTTGACTATACGCAAGATATGTGGTTAATAAGAATCATGTGCAAAATACGGTCATAAAATTCCGTGTACAAAAGCACCATGGTTTAGTGATCGATTGAACAATTTTTTCAAATCATCCTCTTGAATTTAGCGTCTTAATATCGTTTCAAAATGGATATCCCAGTGGTCTATTAGACCCATTCTGCATTAAAATGAAGCAAGTGATAATGCTTAAAATTTGTGCATTTGTGAAACTAAGATATTCGATTAAAAGCTTTGATGTTAATGTTTCATATTTTTCGCAAAAGTTTTCAGATACTTCGTCAGAATTGCATTAACAGAAGCAGCAAGGTCACTTGATTCTGCAAGACGATGATGAACAATAAATAATTCCAATTTCTCGATATCCTCAAGATTATTTGAATAACAGAATATTTGGCATTTAAGTCGAAGTGGATGCAACTAACAATCCGTCCCGTAGACCGTGAGAAAAAAGATCGACGTCAAAGGACAGCAGTCCATTGCTAAATTCTTGTTGAAGCATTGACAGAGAAGCATCCACTTTACGATTTAGAAACGACTTTAAGGTGTTCGTACATTGCTTTTCTTTGCACTCTCTACAAAACCGCTCACAATGGAAGATTTAGTATAGAAGTTATAAGTAAGTTTAAGTGAAGCTTTTTGGAGCATGTGAAAAATATGATTGCTGACATACTTTTCATTAAAAAAATTGCTTATAGACGATAGGTATAGATTTATTATTGTGCAATACACACACGATATTTCATGGTCTAACCAGACCACGTCTTCAGGCAACAATGACAAACGAAGATTCACGAAACTGCATCACAGACACATCGAATTTTCACATGAAATCAATATTGTAGAGATGAAAGACACGGACATGTAAATATAGGACTGTATGACGTCATTACGTGAAACAGAAAATAGAAGACTAAAGCTGAGTGCCAACAATTATAACAACAGCAAGGCATTTTAAAAACATCCCCGGATTCATCGGGATAATAAGTAAAAAATCAATAAGTCAATCAGTAAGTCAATAATAATACTGAAGCGTCAATAATAATAATGCTGAAAATCGAAAGTAATTACATGTAATTACAAAGTCAAAAATCAAAAAATGTCTCAAAATTAATGAAGTTGCCTCAATCGATGTTATCTATTTGTTCCTTCATTGTATGATGAACTGTATAATTCCAAGTGACTTTTGTTATTAACTTCATTAATTTTGAGACATTTTTTGATTTTTGATTTTGTAATTACATGTAATTACTTTCGATTTTCAGTATTATTATTGACGCTTCAGTATTATTATTGACTTACTGATTGACTTATTGATTTTTTACTTATTATCCCGATGAATCCGGGAATATGTTTTTAAAATGCCTTGCTGTTGTTATAATTGTTGGCACTCAGCTTTAGTCTTCTATTTTCTGTTTCACGTAATGACGTCATACAGTCCTATACCTACATGTCCGTGTCTTTCATCTCTACAATATTGATTTCATGTGCAAATTCGATGTGTCTGATGCAGTTTCGTGAATCTTCGTTTGTGACTGTTGCCTGAAGACGTGGTCTGGTTAGACCATGAAATATCGTGTGTGTATTGCACAATAATAAATCTGTACCTATCGTCTATAAGCAATTTTTGAATCAATATTGGACGAATCTATGTTTTCAGACATACTTTTCATATTTCATTTGTTACCAATAAACTCTGGTTCTAGCTCGGAAAGTATCCTCTGTTTGATCAACTTATAATGTACGGCAATTCTTGCCACTAACCATAGAGGAAGCTCGTGTCAGCTAGGTCTCAGTTATACAATCTATCCGATGAACACAAAGCTGACATCACAAGCGAAGTAAATTATACTTGCAACTTTGAGCAGAAATCAAAGTATTCTAAACCAGTCACGGAAAATGTTTACTTAAAGACAGTATCACAATGAAGAAATGCAGCATTTAAGACGATGGCGAAATCAACATGCACGGGATGGAATATTTCAGTCACACTTAAGTAGATTTTAATAACAACGCAAAATGATAAAGATGGAAAGTTTTCTGAAGTTTGTCATTTCATATAGAACTAAACATGTACGTAGATGTCTTTATTGGCCTTAAAAAACAAGTAAAAACAATTCTGAGGACGCCTTATCTGGTCGTAGCATGGTAGAAGCATAGAGGCACAGGCAAAGTTCGGCCATTGATTCGATGTGATTAATTAAAGAAATTGATTAAAGGTACATTACACTTCATACACGACTCCGTTTACTAGATCACTTAATTAGCAATGCTAGATGGTCTACTGAATTCGATTTTTGATTCTTCGATGTTGACGCATACAGACATTATTTGCACACAGGTTTACAGAATGAATCGCCTAACATCACACGAATCGCTGCACAGCATACTTTCTGTATCAAAAAATTAGTATCGGTCAGTTGACCAAGCGTTCAGAAACTTTGACTTGGCAGGATGGCTGCCGATGCAGTCGGGCTTGTAGGAAATGGGTGTCTGAGAAATGATTCGATCGTCTGCCATTTTTGTTGGTTGGCTGGCTCAAACAGACCACTTAAAGTACCATTTCTTACATTGGCTAGCTTCTCCTATTGGCCAGCTTCTCGTATTGGGTAGCTTCTCGCATTGGCTAGCGTCTCGTATTGACTAGCTTCTCGTATTGGCTAGCTTCGCGCATTGGCTGTCTTCTCGTATTGATCCTGAAGAATAAGTTTGTCATGAGTCCACGAAACAACCTGATATCGTCCAATTGTAAATGGACATCGCGATTTCATGACTAAAGTTTGTTGAAATTTATTGCCATGTGCTTCCAATGACTAAATACACGTCGGTGCATCCTGTCTCGCGCATTCAGAACGAAGCCATTCTTCGATGAAAACTGTTACCATCCAATGCGAGAAGCGGTGGATTTAAGTTGTCTGTTTTAGGCAACCAATCAAAAAAAGTAATCCGGCACATGTTTAATTCCTTTCTCAGACACATATTTCCAACCCATTAGCATTCCTCTGACCATTGAACTTCCAACCTGAGCTAAGCCCCAGGGCATTGAGTTAGGATATAGTAGGAAGAGTGTCGAATAAAAGTTTTTCATCATACAGTGAAGCTTTTTATGTCAAATGATTTAGTTTTTTGCGGAGATTACGTTCCTGCAGTCTAAAAATATTTGATCCGTTCTTAAGAAGCTAAATTTTTGCAAACTATTCTTGTGCTCTATACAGCTAACCTCCACAAGTAGTAGGAAACTTATTAAATGTTAAAAGGAATGAATATTTACTAACAGGTTTCTTAATGAAGCGGAAATAAAGCTGATTATCATGGAAATTTCATGAACCGTTTTATAATGCAAGCATTTATGGAAAAGCTGAGATCTTATTGTACTTCTTGGATGAAATGTCAAGTTTTTAATTCAATTTTCATCGGCAGGAACAAAGTTTGTTAGACCCTTGAGAATCCAATGCCTTGCATTGCAAAAGTACTCGGGCAAATACACATATTAAGCTGAACATCAAACGTTTTTGGGTTCCCACAACATCAACATCATTACAAGAGGTTGAGACACTATTTCAGTTATTCCATCAGAACTCCTCTATCTCCCTCTCCTTCTTGAAATACAGACCAAAAATAGTATCACTGAAAATTGGGAACTATTCTAAAAATAAACATTGATAAATCTTCTTTTACAGTCTAGAAGTTATAATAATAAGAACCGCTATGTAATGAATAATGAAATAAATAATGAAGATCAATTAATTCAATAATGTATATTTATATTCCTCGCCTGAATTTTGCCTTCGAAGAGCATCTATCCATTCTGCCATTTTGTTATTGCACAGAATGGATTTAAATTGCAAGTTAATGTGTTATACGATGTACATACATGAATGATCATAAATCGACAAATCAATAGGATCGTAGCAACTAATTCTCAACCACAAAGTATGACAGGACAGACCGTTTCAAATTAGCAAGCAGAATAATAACTCTTATACAATGAAGCGTAAGCCTACCACTTCCGTCATTGTGCAATCATTTTGCATTCAAGTCTACTGGCCATGGATGCAATCAAGACATAAATTGATTTACAGTATGGAAATAAGAAATTCGTTCATTGTAATGACTTGAATGTGTTAGTATTCTTGTGTATTTTACTTGCAATTTCATGTGATGGAGCATGGACTGAAATATGATGTCATCAAAGTATGAAGATGTCGTGTGTATTCTAGCTAGGTCTGTGGCAATGATCTCAAAAATATTGGAACTCGCCTTCCAATCGACGCCCATTTGTAAAAGATACACGTATTCTATAGACATTTCATCACTGGGTCTCTAAATAGCGAATTATCACTAAGGAAGTAAAGATTTAGATTCCATCTTTAGGATCCTCACATGTGTCATGGTGCGATTCTGATGAACAAGATCAATGATTGGAAAGACAGTTTTTTGAAAAAAATAAAATTCCACAATTTTTCTGATCTCTCAAATATGAATTCAGCATGTACACTAAGTCCGGAAATAGTAAATACCGCATTCGTTTATAAATGCTGGGTTAAAAATTCTATGCTTATTGCGGTGCATGCACGTTGGATATCATAAAATGGACTATGACAATTACAGTCAAAGATGTAAAAAAAGAGTCACTTGCTCTCCCTAGAATTTTTTCCCATTGAAAATTAGACCTGGTGATACTGCCAGGCAGTGAAAGTTTGTTGATCTTTACATATTGATTTTAGCTTTTTTTTACATAATTTTACTTTGAATGCGAAAAAATTTCTGGGGTGCACTTCCTTTTCTGACTGTGATAGTTATTCACCATATTTAAAAAATGTTTTTATTATGTTGCCAATACCATACTTTAATATTAGTATCACAGCACATAGACCTTGCAGTGACTTCCATTTCATGATTGTTAGTAGCTATGATTCTTTCGTTATACGTTATAGTTCTACATTATGCTATACATACACTGCATTTCAGTTTCTCTCTGTGTGTGTGTATTTAATCGCATTCATGCCTCATAATGCTCTCCTCGTATATCCCATTCTGGATTGCCTAAGTATGATGGGAGTGTGGTTCCTTTCTTGGAGTAATGCCAGGTGGAACCTAGAACTTAAACCTAGAAATTGTCCAATGTGGAAGCAAAGATCGGTTATTGTTGAAAATTGCGACCATCATTATTCAGCAGGAGCCAATTGATTTCATTTTATTATATTTTTTATTTTAGATATCATTATTGATGTACTTCCTTCTTTTTCGACGATGATCAGATGAGGGCAAGATTCAATCCCGAAGATCGATAAATGTATTTCATTGTTTCACAAAGCTTTGGTAAAAATAGATCTCCCTTATTTGATCAAAATATATTGAAATTCCATTCAGGATATGTTCTGGATATGTCGATGATATGTAATATTGACATGGAATTCGATCTATTTTTCTTGTTGAATTGCTTACACGCAATTTATTTGTTCAATCATTTTTCAGGTCTCTATTCTTCGAAACGGAACATTATTGCAAGTTTATTCTAGCTTGAAATCGTCTCAAGGATCTACTTGGATTCGTGTGGATCCTCCTGCAACATTCAAACGTGGTGATGCACTTCTCCTCCAATGTTTTTATCGATCTCTATCGAGAAGCGAAATGACATTCAATGGAAAAAGACCTGTAGATGAGATTTGTCGCTTGAAGTTTTCATATTATCCATCTACAGTCAATTTCCCCATTTGTCAAGCCTTCGGAAGTGCTGATTTGTGTACGCTTCCCTTTTCAATACTTGGTGGTCCAGGTAAAGCTGTGTCCAAGGTTGGCGATTGCAATCTAATGAAGTTTATCTATTTTGAATTACAAGCCATCTACTTTCCAAAAATGCGGGACATTTGCTATGTCTATGAAGAGCATTGTAGAGATGGTTGTAGAATTATTATAGATCAGCTGATGAAACATCCATGCATGAAAGGTTTTGCCTACAGATTGTTGGTTTTCGTTAGCAGCTTCCCTTCACCACTGCAAAAGTATCTCCAGTTCATGCGATTTGTTGTTAATGAATGTGCTAAGAAAGAATCGAAAAATGTGATTTCTAATTCTACAATCAAAAATCTGCCCATTCCAACGCAGTCTACACGCAATGGAAATATAATCATAATTGACAGACCAATGAAGACAGATGTAGATCATACAACCTTCTTGTGGATCATCATCATAATTGCCTCATCTATTGTAGGACTTGTTGCAATTGCTGGACTGTATTTGTGTTGTATAAAGCCTTGTTGCCAGCAGAATCAATCCAGCACTCACAACAAGGAAGTGAAGATGCACAACACAACTGGACAAAATGGTTCTTATCGACCATCAACCAACCTGTAGCGCAAGTAGGAGATTTCCTCACCACAGTTTTCATCATTCAACAGTCGTCTTTTCATGACAATATACTACCTGTATGAGAAATCCAACGGTGTACAGCAGACGATTATCAAAAGCAATTCCGTGCCAGAAGACGATTTTATCTGAATAACAACATCCCAATTATCACATGATTATAGACTGAATCAATTATTCTGTGACCTCATATTTTGAATTTGAATCAATGTAGAAATCGGTGTCTGTCAAGGTCATTTGATAAGGTGATAATCCTCAAAGACCTGAGGGGTCTAGTGGACTCCAATTGCAACAAAATGAAACACCAGGGACTTTCACTGAGGCAGCAATCATCGTGAAATTGCCTCCGAATACCACTCATCTCGTACCCAAAAGATTTTAAGTTTTGGAGTCAGTGTGTCTTAACTATACCTTCTGTAAGGAAAAAACTTTCAAGTTTCGAAAAACAACAAGATCTCTAACAAAAAATTAGAAGCTTCAATAAGCTAAGCATGAATATTGGTGCATAAAATCAACTTTCCCGGCGTCTTAATGCCGATTAAGCAAGTAGGCCGATACAGGTATTTGTAAACGTCGTCCACTGGACCCACGCACATGGTACACGAAAAGCTCTTGAACTCATGTCCTAGTCCAAAAGTCACAGCGAGTAACCGCAGGCAATGAGACCGAAAATGAGACTTTTGCAGAATCATGTAATCCTATGGACACTTCAAATCTGCACACCTGCGGTTCCTGAGGGTTTCTCTTCGGGTCAGACACGATCAAAGAGAAGCTCTAGTCTTGCAAATCCAATGGGAAGTAATTTGAAACTTTCGGCAAAAATGAGATTTTCTATATTGAGTGAAAAAAACGTCGCAGAGCCACAATTTTTTACATGCAATTTTTCTTCAAGTCATTTCTTGTGACATGTGTGTGCTTTATCATGCTTCTGATCGGTGATGTATGCAACAATGTGGTTGAAAGTGACTAAAAGTGACCCAAATGTTGTGTTTGCCGACATAAGGAGGCTTGTTTAATCTGAATGTGTTTAGCTTCATAGACAACCTACATGAACATAAGGAAATTATTTGAAGATATTCTATGCCAAATTTTGTGGCTCTAGAGTAAGTACCTTTCCCTTTAATGAGAGAAAACACCGAAAATCCCATTTTCACCGAAAAACTCAATCCCGAATTGTCTGACAAGAAGAGGAGCCGGATAGAGTTCGGATTTGTAGTAGCCATTATGTGGTCATCACTCTGTGGAAGTCTCATTTTCGGCCTTTGTCCCTGCAGAAACTCGATCTGACTGCGGACTGGATACTACGTTTGGTATGTTTCTGTTTCAAAAGTATTACATTGATTTTCTCTTATACTTTCAATACATTTATGAACACAAATATGCGCTTCTTCTCAACATCTCAACATTGAAGAGTCAAAGCATAAGCACAGTGCCAAGCACTACAGGAAAATGCATTATGTCGCTATGCCGAATGTTCTGTTTCACTTCAGTCTGCTTGGCCCGTTATCAGTATTTTCACAACAGTATAAAAAATGCTGTAGTATACAATATATATTTATAACTTCATGGCTGATTTTTCTATTTTATTATTTGAATATATAAATCTGATGAATCTGAGCACCATTTGTACCGTGGACTAATATCAATATCCCGTAAAATGCGTTGCTTGATCATATAGAACCAGCTGAAAGACACATTCACCTTAAAAGTAATATGTATGACGAACGAGGTAGCATCGATAACATCGAAGTTGAAGCATGCGCAACTGACTGAGTTTCTCAAACAGTCTTTTTATTTACTTATTTAAGCTACTAAGCTACTACGCTAGTATGAATGTCGACCTCAATAGCATATTCCCAGCTTTGATGTGCATTTTTGGTGTTCTGTCACTAATCATGCACCCCTTGTGCAATAATTCTCTTTGTGACTTAAATAACAGGAATCATCAGTACGCCTTGCTCACACTCTCAAACTCAGTATTCAATGTGCAGCTATACGCGGAGTAAATTTGAGATGTGTAATTAGTATATTAGCTAACTTCCTCGGCATTCATTAACTGAAGCAGAAGTAGAAGTAAAGTGTCTATTCATTGAAAATCAAGACATTGCGGACATGATGTGCAAGCACAGAAGAGCAATGACACGGCAAATATATTCAATACATTATGCAAATAGCACATTTTAATATCCACTCAAATAATGCTTATCGAAAATATAGGAAAGAAAAGAAGACATGATCAACATGAATCTATTAAAATAGAAGTCATGGTAAAGAAAGAGTGGAGTCTGCGTTGTTATGCTGCTGTGTGTATTATTTTAATGCCGTTGTTATAATGCTATATTGTTATAATGCTGTTGTGAGTATTTCAACGGACAACTGACATTTCGTCTTTACTTTCTCTTGTTAGTGTGCCAATAAATCTATGAAGCACGATATCTGGCATCTTTTGAAGCACGATATAGACTTGACAATCTCACATTGAGATTTTTGTGCTAAATGTTTCATTCCTCGAAATTGTTAAAGAAATAGAACTTCCTAGACTTTTAAATTTTCAAGAATTTTTTATGCTGGTATTTAATACTCGATCATTGCCCAACCTACTCATCATCATTGTGGAGTGTCGAGAATCATGGAAACGTGCACCATTGATCTTCACCGGTTCCTCTGTCTTACCATGGCCGTACATTCCGACATCTGCGGTTCATTCCTTGATGTCGTCCGTCCAACGGCGTCGAGTTCTCCCTATTGCTCTTTAGCCGTTGATTCGCCCCTCGATGATGTGATTACTGATGCTCCTTGTTTTGATAACGTGGCTAAAGTGTCGCCGCTTTCACTTTCAAACGGTCATTGTCAACTACTTAATAATGACTCGACAAACGAATTCCTTAAATTTTGCAATTCGCATCCAGTGTACACTCCAGCAACACTCCGTCATTGCGGTAGTCGAATTTTACCCAAAAGTTACCGATAGTTAACCCTATCCATACCGGAGGGGAGCCGATTCAGCCCCCTGTCGCATTTTTGAAGTAGAACTTTCAAAAATAAATCGCTCGAACCAGGCCTTCGCGACTTTTAGTTTTAGCGTATTTCATAACCCTTCACCAAAAACCGTTGTATTTTATCCATTTAATGGTCAAATTCATAACCTGTTTGGAAAAGTACTTTTTTTGGAAGTCTGAATTTTGCCACCTTTTGCATACATCGTGTATGACAGCTTTAACAGAGTGGATCGAACGTCAGTTTTAATAAACCATAGTACAAATACGAGTCTGTTTATCATAGCATGATAATCAATGATACCATCGACATTGAAAACAGTCTTCTGAACTTGAATATTATGTAAATACTACTTCATTACAATTTCAGTAGTAATGGCCTCTTTAGGAGTTCATCTCAGTCTTTATATCAGCATTTGAAAGCCATCCAGACTTGAAGAATTTCTTTTTACAGATGTATTGAAACAGCATTTTTGAAAGAAAATGCTCCACATTCAATTCATTGCACATAGTGTAAGAGTAAAACTGCAAGTTCAGATTTTAAATTGCAATCCATAATATGTAGATGTACTAGTAAGAAATATCAAATATCAGGATTAATTAATCCTACACTGTCTAAATAACAAATGTCATTGCATTAAATGAACGAAATAAATGTTTGCAGCCGACAAGAAAAAAACAGAAAAACTTCCGCCAAATTTGACAATTCAAAATTTTGAATTGCTATTTATTATGTGAAGATGAGCGAGTTAGGATAAACAAATACCACCATTAGAAAGTTCATGTGGCAAATATATTACCCTGAAGTTTTCATGTGATTCGGAGCGCTTCTCTAGAAGTTAGGGAGGAGGGCGAATCGGCCCCCCTCGGGATATCGATGCGCTTCAGAGCCCGGTATGGATAGGGTGAAAAGAAGCACAAAAATATCATTTCTTGTACTGACGCTGATATTTCAAGGATCAGAAAGACAGCAACGAAGTTTTCCGTGACAATATTACGGAATAATAATCGAATGTTTTCTTGATTATCGAGTAGAGGCGTACAGTTCATTTATCTGTTTCAATTATTAATTGTCTGTGCTGCAAGTTCCCACTTCACGCGATACATGCTGCATGTATATTGAAAGAAAAAAAATTATGAAAGACCATTAACCAAAATGCTCCATAATGTTGCTAGAAATGGTCCTCGGGAATCCCGGGAAAGTAATCAGCCGCGCTCCAAAGAGTGTTCGACCCCGGTAGGATCAATCTGGAGGGCGTCCGAACCCCTGTGACCAGACGCTGCGGCACTGGCAAAGGTTGTTGCACTCTCTCATCAAATACGTGGTACGTCCAATCAGCTTCCGGACAAATGTAGAAAAACTGCAAATCTTTCAGTTTTGACATGATGGATCATTAATTTGGCACATATAGGTTAAGATGGTATGTCAAGTTTTAAAAAGTTTTCGTTTTTTGTTAGTCCGTAGGCCCATTTTAGAAAACTTGCGAACTTTTGGTTATTTTGATGAATTTTCAGCGTTTTCGATAGACACAGAAGAAGACAATGCATCAAAAAAAACCTGCTATGTAGGATAGTTAATATTATTCAGGTGCATAAGAATGGAGCATTCAATTTTGTCACCTAACTCTATTCACAACGCAGCCGTCCATTCTCGAATGAAGTTCGATGTGAAATCAATCACAACTGTGCAACAATGTCTTCTACCGAGTTTCGCGTTGAAAAGATTGAATGCTGGTGGCAATTCGTCTGAGTATTCTTCTTAGGCATCAGAATCACGAAATACTGGATAAAATGACAGCTGTGTAGAGTGTCACGGTCGACTGTCTTATTTGGGCGGCAGAATTTAGACGAGGTCGATAGATGTCACTGATGAAATGATGATCCACCTGAAAATAGGCCTGCCGAGGCTGTGACAGCCACTAAGTCCGAGCCGATGGAAAAGCCTCTGAACAGGGATCGACGCATAACGATTACCACTGAATTATGAGCTGAATGCATCCCTTGAAAGTGTTGGGGGACCCTCTTGGAAAATGGGTGTCAAAAGGTCAGCTTGCAGTTCTCTTTACTCGCCGATCGCGGCTCCTGATTTCTAACATGACATGCATGGAAGACGACTGGAGGCTTTTACGAATTTGGGCATTATTGAAGAGTTTGGGGAACATTTTATTGGTTGTGTTTTCTTACTGTCGATGAAGCTCCTTTGTCTCTATAAGCCTACAATCCACTTTCCAAACAGGAAATGATTTGAAGTGCAGCTTTGATCTGGAGCAATCGTTTCGCGGATTCCTCGGTAAACTTCAATCTTCAGGAAGTGTTTGCTACTTAAGAAGTGTTGAGTCAGGTGGATGAAGTGTGCGCAACACGAGGGTATCGGCTTGAAAAGAAAATTTTAAGAACTGTCACTTTTATCCGGTCACATCAGAACACATGCTGATACATGTTTAAACAACACAACCATCAGGGAATTTGCCATGCACAAAATAGAAAAGCAGATCTGCGTTTTATTCTAAATTCAAAAAAATAATTAAAACTTATCATGTTTTCTAAAATGGGCCTACGGACTAACAAAAAACGAAAACTTTTTAAAACGTGGCATACCATCCTAACCTATATATGCCAAATTAATGATCCATCATGTCAAAACTGAAAGATTTGCAGTTTTTGCACATTTGTCCGGAAACTTATTGGACATACCACGTATTCACATAATAAATTCTAAACAGCAGCAACACTGAAGACTCGACGCTGAAATCTTGCTTCAGGTTTCAGGTTTGATTTTTGAAACGATGGTGTGACAAGAATAGCAAGAATTCAGTGTTATGAAATACTTTCTCTTTCATTGTTTACAAAATGATTTGACTATCGCATCGCTTAATGACTTTGAAGTCAAATTAGAAAAAGAGGAATCTATGAAAGTGAGATGAAGCCAGTTGCCATGACACTTGTTTATTGATTGAGATCTTAAAACACAATGCGAATTTAATTTTTCCATTACACCGCATTCAATGAAGGTTTGATGTAACATGCTCTCATGTCCATTATCTACATTTCTTGCTTAGTCACAGAACGCTAGGGAAAATGAGTAGCCTATGACGGCGAAGGAATAATTCATGCTATTATGTCAGTTGGAACTACACCCATTGCTACTCTGTGAAATGATGACATAACCGATGCAATCATTGTCAAAGTCATGCAAGCGTTGAAATACACTTGTTGCAAGCTCACTGAATCCACGACGCCGTTAAGACTTGTACAGTTAATACAATCGGCTCTGAAAAGCACAATTCATATAGAAGTTTAAAGGTGCTAAAAAAGATGAGAAACTAATAGTGAAGTCAGCTAGGGATGCACTTAATGACAAATGGTCATACAGAAATTTATTTGAAAGTTCAGAACCGGATATCAGCTGCTGCATCAATCAGTCAGCTGATAGGCCACTTCAATAAAGATTGCTATAAATATCGCTTTGAAGAAGATATGCAGAGTCGGAAAGACTCCATGAGTGAAGACCCATTCCGACTGAAATGACACCATAACAATATTTGTAATTAATTTCATTGAAATTATCGATAAACAATCTGGTTGCTTTTAAAAGATAGGCTACCTAATCGCGGATACCTAAAGCAAATGTTTTCTTAAACTACTAAGTACATATGCTGAAAAATTTCGCTTAACTTGCTATATAGGCGTTCTAATCATTCATGTCACGTCTAGTATTCAATGGTAAATTCAGGACTCATCGCAGCAGCTAGGGTACTGACTTTCGGCATATAGGACTGCAAAAACATGGCCTTGCAATTGCTGAAAATGATTACATAAAGAAGAAGTGAATACACATGACGTTTTAAGAATTTCAATGAGTATTCTCTCACTCTTTTACGTATGAATGCGATATGATGTGAGACAAGCATCTAATTTTATGGAGAACAATACTTTTCATTTTCTTTCATGTATATTGACAACCGAATGCTATATGAAATTAACGGGCAGTAAATGGCGCATTATTGACCTCCCTTGCAGGTAGTCCGGCAGCCAGAACGAGTTTCTGCAGGGAACGAGGCTGAAAATGAGAATTTCACACAATGATGTACACCCTATGCCTACTGCGAATCGACACGTCTGCCGAGTTCTAGTGAGTTCCTCTTCTTGTCACATAGTATCAAAGAAAAACACATGCTAATCCAATGGGACGCAGATTGCAGTTCTTGGCTAAAATGAAATTTTCTGTATTTTCTCTGATTAAACGAAAAGTACTAAGCCCAGAGTCATAATTTTTGGCATAGAATGTCTTCAGGTCATTTCCTTTCATCTTTATGCACCCCTGTCTATGAAGATAAATACATTTAGATTTGGCGAGCCTCTTAATGTCGGCAAACACAAACATTTTGAACAACTTTATACACATTAAACCACCTTCTCACATACATTGCCGATCAGAAGCATAATAATAGCACATGCACATCATAGGAAATGACCTGAAGACATTCCATGCCAAAAATTATGACTCTGGGCTTAGTACTTTTTGTTTAATCAGAGAAAATACAGAAAATTTCATTTTAGCCAAGAACTGCAATCTGCGTCCCATTGGATTAACATGTGTTTTTCTTTGATCCAGTCTGACAAGAAGAGGAACTCAGTAGAATTCGGCAGACGTGTCGATTCGCAGTAAGCATAGGGTGTACATCATTCTGTGAAAGTCTCATTTTCGGCCTCGTTCCCTGCAGAAACTCGTTCTGGCTGCCGGACTGCAATTCGGACTGATTCGCCACTTAGGCAGGCTGTTGTGCGGTCATGTTGCCGCGCAGCTCCTGTTTGCGGCTTGCTTTCTGCTTTGTTGCTTCTGCTAACTATACTTAACCGCCATCGTGTTAGTTTCTCCGCCTCAACCTCAGGACCCACCTTGTATTATTGATTACGAACCTCATCTTCTTGCTATTCTACAGATATTTTACCATGGATTTACTTTATTCATTTACATTAAGTGCTTTCTCGCATTCTCCATTTCTCAAGTCATGATCAGACATAATAGTTGCTTAGTCATCACTCATCGTTGCAACTGCTTATCAATCCCTCGCTCGCCCTGTACCTAGTGGATACATCGCTTGCCGTCTGCTGACTTTTATCTCATCACACAACGTTTTGATCGACTCGCTTGGCAGTGTGGCAGTGTGCAGTGTGTTTCCCCTGCATCAATCCAACAACTTCTTGTGACCATACGCCTGCAACGCGCTTCTGTGTTTTTGTAATAGCACTCACCGAATTACTTTTGTATTGTGAGTCTAGAAATAAAGATTATTATTAATCTGCGTCCCATTGGATTAACATGTGTTTTTCTTTGATCCAGTCTGACAAGAAGAGGAACTCAGTAGAACTCGGCAGACGTGTCGATTCGTAGTAGGCATAGGGTGTACATCATTCTGTGAAAGTCTCATTTTCAGCCTCGTTCCCTGCAGAAACTCGTTCTGGCTGCCGGACTAAGGGCAGAAATTCGAGAGTGACATGCAATGTGTCTTTTGAAGTAATAAGGAATGGCAATATGAAGAGAACGGCAATATACATGTAGAGAGAAAATATAGAACAATCGCAGAGGTCTAACTAATCGCTAGCATATAATATGGTCAGTACCAGGATAGTAAGGTAGATGTGCTAGGTCACTTGAAAAGGCTTGCTCCACCTCATCTAACAGATTTGTCAGCAGCAGAATGGAGCAAGGAAACACGTGAAGCATTGAATATCTTTGTGTAAAACGTAAGATGCCGGTACTTAATTGAAATATGTTTGTGCTGGAGTAAAGTTTCGAAATAATTTCTGTCTTTAATTTGATTGGTTGAATGTGGAGACGTGGATTATTAGCGTAGATCCACGCTTGGAGAAAAGCTTGATAAGCTTGGAAGCCGAGAGGGAGAGAAATTGGTGTATAAGATCGCGAGAAGCCGGGACAAAATGACAAAGGACAACATCGAAGGATGCTATGTGAGAGACGATCGAGGAAATTTGTGCATTGAGCCTGACAGTAACCGGCAACGATGGCGCGAGTACTTCGAAAAACTTCTCAACGAAGAGAGACCTCACGCCAACTACGGTATGGCACCTCGAAACGATGTGGCCGTCCCCCAAATGACTCCTGCGGAAGCGGAACATCAGCTATCGAAGATGGCCAATAACAAGGCTGTTGGGAGAGACGACTTGCCTACCGAAGCTTTGCGCGCTGCTAAGAAAACAGATGATATCGTCAATGTGTTTGATTCAATCTTAGCCTCCGCCAAGATACCGGTACCAGAGAGATGGAGAGAGGGTACACTGGTCCCGATTTACAAGAAAAAGGGGATCACAGAGAATACAGCAATTACAGAGGTATAAATCTATTGTGCCACGGTCTTAAGTTGCTGGAGCGAATCATCTGCGACAGATTAAGACAGATAACAACTATTGATAGAAACCAGTTCGGATTTATGCCGAGTGTCTCAACCACTGAACCTACTTTCACCCTCCGAATGAGGTTAGAAGATGCCCTCATGGAACAGAAAGACTTTAGGGCGGTGTTCTTCGACCTGGAGAAGGCGTATGACACAGTACCGAGGGAGTACATCCCCTAAATTCTCAGGAAAGGCAGTGTGCCTGAAACATACGTCCAGTTGATACAAGACATGTATAGTGACAGCAAGATAGCAGTAAGATCAAAACACGGTGATACTGACCGCTTCAACGTCTCGGTAGGTCTATATCAAGGCTCTGCTCTAAGCCCCTACCTCTCTTTATCCTGCTGTTAGATGAGATATCAAAGTCGATCACAGGGAATAAAGAAAATGACACACCGGAACTGCTGTTTGCCGACGATCTGGTAATATCAGGAGACACAAAGGAGAAGGTCCAAGCGCGTCTGGAAAAATGGCGAGAAGCCCTCGAAATCCATGGTTTGCGACTCAGCAGAACTAAGACGGTGTACCTCAGCACGAAAGAAAGTGAGCGCATCCATCTGCAAGGCACCGAAATCCCGACTGTTGATGCTTTTAAACACCTCGGTACTGTCTTGGATGACAAAGGCACATCAGGGAGGGACATGAAGGCGAAAACACAAGCAGGTTGGCAGAACTGGAGAGCTATGTCTGGTGTCCTGTGCGACAAAAAGATGCCTCTACGACTCATGGGCAAGGTTTTCCACACAGTGGTCCGACCCGCAATGCTGTACCATGCTGAGCTCTGGGCCCCGAAGAAAGCTGACCTTATTGCGATGGAGGTATCAGAGATGAGGATGCCGAGGTGGTCAATGGGGAAGACAAAGAAGGATAGAATAAGAAACGACCAGATCCGTCGTATGCATGTATTATGTAGCCCCAATAAGCAAAGAAATTGAGACCCACAGATGGAGATGGTTCGGACATCTGCTCAGAAGACCGGAGGATAACATTTGCAAAACAGCATGGAAACAAGAACCTGTCGACAGAAGAAAGGGAAGACCGGGAACAAGTTGGAGAACTGTGATAAAGAGTGGAATGAAAGTCAGATCGATAACGGAAGACATGGCCTCCGACTGAGCCATGTGGAAGCAACGGACTGAGGGGCCACCCCGTGTTACCCGATCATCCGGGAGGCTGAAACTGGATCGAGCCCGGCCAAGGTGAGCAAGGTGAGCATCCACGCGTGGAGAAAGTGTCATGCGTGTATGCAACATTGACTTATTCGTATATCTTTACAGTGTATATCGAGTCAGTAATCGATCAATAAATGTGCACGCGCTCTTTGTTGCGAATGAAGATATACGGACATACCGGTAGAATAATTTCTGAGAACAACATAGGGTAGCCGAAAGAAAGAAAACAGTCGCGTTTGATAAGTTATGCAGCTACTCCATCCGTCCTTCATTCAAAGACAGGAACGTCGTCGAAGTATAACAATGATATCGACTCCGCTACACTACTTGAATGAAATTCTTTATAAAATGCAGGTATACATGGGCAACAATGAAGCAGACCTTTGCTAAAAACGAAATTTTTTGAGACACATAAACATAAATTTAAAAAGGTTTGTAGATTGCATTGATTCATGTATTGACTAATTCTGTTGAACTTCTGTTGACTCTGTTGACAGCAGTTGAACTCCTTTTTTAACCGTCATTAGAAATTGTGCATTCTAATTTATGCGAAGTATGACATTTTGGTTAAATCTGGGTTTTGCCAATAATCAATCATCGCATCTTTCATGAATTTATTGAACATTTAAAGACAATGAAAGACAGAACTGTGCAATATTTTATACTTTATTGAAGACGAAATATTAAATCAATGGTCAAGAGTACTGTCGCTTTCGCCCTAGATTTCAAATTTTAGTTTTCTTTTTTCGCTTGGTTTTTTGTTTTCGCAGTTTTGATATTTTATTATTTTTTGATAATTGAAACTGGCTTCAAAATTATTGACAAATTGCTTTCATTCATCTGATTAATAATCTACAAATATTGTATAAGTAGTGTTTCTCAGATATTTGCATAACATTTTCCCATGTTTGTGGCTTAAGTAGAAGATTATTATCCATGTATCATTTACAGCATGATTTTTGTGCCGGAATGTGAAATTTGTGTCGGTAATAGCAGTCTTACACGATCAACGGACATAAAAATAAAATGAATTGAGGTATTATTGTAGCCACATTTACTGAAACCGTCAAGCTGAAAAACAATATATGACTGCTATAACTGACAACAAGGACTTCTTGCACCAGAATAGGCCTTCCTTTTGAGGTGCTGTCCCATAAACATGATTCTTCTAACCTGACAATGATACCGGCGTGATCTTTTCTCATGAATGAACATAACTTGTCTCAGTGACTTCATTCTCGAAGATAAAGTGGTCCGAAAGCGTGTTCTTCGGTCTCTCAGTCACAACATTAAGATCCGTTTCAAACGAAGCAAGAAATACGATTTCACGAAAGAGATGATAGTCAACCAATCTCGTTGGTAGGCTCTAACCTACACGTCATCATCACATCAACGTTCTTCTCTCACATGTTTTCTCAGAACTCAAAAAACTTCGACACTAAGGTGAATAAGACTAGGAGTTCTTGCCACCGCATACTAGGATTAATAGGATATTCTATTATATGCAAGGATTACTATAGTAGGCCTACTAGTGATGTAGAAAGCTCTCAGAAAAAAATACTGTAAGAAATAGTTCCCTTTCATGTAGGTCGACTGTCGCATGCAACTTGTAGCTTGTCGCATTTCGAGAGTTGAGCTGAGATGATGTCTATTCATTTTACTTTAAAAGTACATTCTCGCTTACCGACATTTAAAACGAAAGTGAGATAGCTTAAAGGTTCTTGTCATCGTTTTCTTTTTTTGATAGCATTCGTTTTAATACAAAAACACCAGGCCTTCGTTTTTTCGTCAACGGAAACAGCAGTAGCCAGGAGTCTATTGCAAAGTAGGAAAAATTGCAATGACTTTGGCAACTGAAAAAACATGCTTATTCAGACGTGGCAGTTTGCGAATCACAAACAAGATCTCCTCAGCTGTAGACTAAGACTGATCGGCCCGGATTCGCATCGATGACTTATAAAATTATCATATTTCGTACTTGCATATTGCGTGCAACGCAATCATTCAAAGAGGTCACGATGATGAGAATGATCACTGAAAGTTATCTAATCTTTCAAAGAATTATCCTAGGAGATGATTTCAGCAAAATGCGCATGCCTTTACAGCAAAATGTGGATTATTAAAACAACCCGTCTATTCCTCATTTGCGGCAGATTCATTTTTTCTTGAAACCCAAAATGAATTGCACAAAATAAAACGATTGAATATTTATAAATAACTGTATTTTCTGAATATGAAGCTGTATGCCTTTAATGGAAGTGAAAAAATTTACATTCTGTAATATTTGCAATTCATGGAATGAAGTCGCATGATGAACAAAGAATGACAATTATGAGCGAGCGTTCTACGACGCATGATGGAAGAAAACATAGACATCTTTATTCACATCCGTTTTTGCTTGTTTCGACTGGTCAGCTGATACATGTAAGTCGGAAACAGACTTCTTGGAATCTGAACTTTACATCGATTACTGGGTAAATAGTCCGGGAGCTACTGACACTTTCTTCCTAAATACGCGCACAAAGGGCTTAATAGCATGGATTTGTAGATCTTGAAACGTTGAATACAAAAATCAAATTTTTGAGTGTCACAGCCAGTCGCTTTCGGTTGTAGGTAAGGTTGAAGGATTCCCATTGGAATCCAATGGTAAAATTCAAGAGATATCTATGGATTGTGAAACAATCGGCAATTTTCGTACATTTTCTTTTGCAGAAAAGAAGGTAACTTTTTATCAGAATGCCATGAAATTTGAAACATAATTGAGTTCAGATCATAAACTTTTATATAAAGATTGAAGTGAGTCACATGATTCAGTATTTGATGCCTGAGAGCCTCTACAAAATGAGTAAATTTCATGTTTTCACTTAATTTTGGCGATTTTACTCATTTTGTAGAGGCTCTCAGACACCAAATACTGAATCATGCGACTTGCTGTTATTCGAAGCTGTCAAACTTGCAACTCAAGAGAGGTTGCAAATTTTAAAAAGTGCAAGAGCATACCTAGTGGATGTGTTTAGATGTGCAATGACATGAATGCTCGCATTCAATCTGCCCATTTTATAACAAAATTCAATATATTCGAATGTGGGGATTTACAAAGTGCATACAGAATT
This sequence comes from Prostheceraeus crozeri, assembly GCA_907163375.1. NCBI lineage: Eukaryota > Metazoa > Platyhelminthes > Polycladida > Euryleptidae > Prostheceraeus > Prostheceraeus crozeri. The sequence continues at coordinate 215,633 of CAJQUW010009650.1, forward strand.
CGGAAATATGAAATAGCGGGTAGAAGGCACACACATGAATAGTACATAGAGATATGCTCGCAAATAGTAGCAAAAACACATCTACATAGATGCCAAAGTTTCAATGACGTATAATACAGTCTTCATGGGTAGTATACGGTACATCACCGGTTATGGCTTCTTGATATGATGTAGAAATTAATAAATGGATTCATTCTTTGACTAATAGCTAAAATAACACTACTGCAAAAATGCAGTAGCATTCTTTGACATAATGGTAGTGATTAATTCTTCAACCAAAGAATCTTCAAAATAATTATATGTGGCTCTTTTTATACAAAATTTACAAGTTGCTGAGTCATCCCAACGAAATTTACATTATATTGTAATCATACATAAGTTGCAAAATCAATGTTCATATTCCTTTGGACAATTCATACAAAACAAGGAAAAGAAGAACAGGTTTTGAAAATGCGAAGCACACAATTTTCACAAGAAAAAATCTGATAAAGAAATCTTTGAATTGATGGAACAATAGTTATCTAAATAAAAGACATAAGTCAGTGAAACATCGTAGTTCGCGAAATGCTGAAATATGTTTCAAAATTTTTGTTGGAATCACCTCTATACTACTGATATAAGCTCATAAAATGAGCAAAGTCGTTTTGCTCGGCGAGGTCCAAACCATCCGTGTCTTGATGAATCGGCGGCGATCTGTGGCGACGGTCGCATAAATGCAGCCAATTAATCAGTTTATTCACATTTTTCTCATGACGATCTATGTTCTTAGTAGTCGGCCCTCCGCTACTAATGCTGAAGCTCTCTTCACCTAAGCTGCATGACCATTACATTGACATCGCAGCTTAATTTCATTCATAAGTTGAAAATGAACTTTTATGGTATATAAATACTTTTTTAGATAATGTCTTTTGTGTATTAAAAACTTAAGACCTTCAGCTGATCAGATTAAGTTCAATGCATATACAAACTCTAGCATAGACTTAATTAAATTTCATTCTATGGCATTAATGCAGCATTAGCTCTACCTACACCGGAAGGGCGATTCATGCCCCCTGTCAAATTTCACCGTGACATTCTGAGGCCGCCCGTCGTGCATTTATTTGTGACCTTTAGTTTTAACACATTTTCATACATCACCAAGGTTCGTTGGATATGTCCCATTGAAAGGTCAAATGCATGACTTTTTGGAAGCACTCGTTTCGAAAGCCTGGATTTTCCACCCTTTGAAAACATTTTGTGTGATAACTTTCAGCGCAACTCATTGATTCCTAAACTGAGTCTAGGATTCTATTTGCATGAGTGTATGAATCGCATGATGACTATACAGTGTAGACATCGAACATGGTGTTGAAATTCATGTGTCATGCAACCACTACTTATCAGAATTTTTATTAATGGTACATTTAGGCAGTCACTTTTGTGTGTTATCCGAGTCATCTGAATTCCTTGGGCATCAACTAGTTTTCCTTCTCTATGATTGGATTCGAAATTACTTGGAACCGCCGAATGCAATTTGACAAATGTATTGGAATTTTTACTTCTGATAGAAAATCATCCGCATTTCATATACTCGTACGTATATTTGGATAGCATGTTTTGCAGATATCAAATTTATCATACCCACAAGCAGCTTTTCAATACATTCAAACGGTTTGATATGGCAAACAGCAGCCATCAAGGTGATTTATAGCCAAAATGCGGCATTATTTCAAAATTTTCACACACCGATCAAAACTGATGATTTTAAATTGCTATTTTTAGTACAAAGATGAACGAATTAGAGAAATGAATGCCACCATAGAAAGTTAACTCCCGAAATTTGCTGCACCGTAAATCCCATGTGATTCGGAGATGTACTCTATAAGTTTAGGAGGGGAAGGCGAAACAGCCCCCGGGATATAGATGCTCTATACCAGCATGGATTAGAAACGTAGGAAGCACAGAAAAGAATGATAATTATTTATGAAATTAGAAAAATTGCTTCTGCTGCTGATAAGTGTATATTTATAGCCAATTGCTTATCTTGTTGAGTGCAACAATTTGAAATGAACATATTTCTGCATCTTTGTTGCAGAACTTTCTCTGAGATATGAATTTATCGAAGAATATGACAGACAGAAGTCAGATCTATTTTGTTCAGAACCTTCATTACTGTCATCAAACTTCCAATTTCCATGTTTCATTGGATGATCGAATTCTACATTGTCGAGAAATTTGCCCGTCTGAGATAAAGACTTCTTGGAGATTTTGCCCAAACAAATCAAGAATTGTAAAATGAATTCTGAATGTAAAATTCCACTTGACAGGATAACCCAAGGTTGAGAATTCAAGCCTCCTCTGTATCTTCGTCATTGTCTGCTCCAGCGTCAGCTAAAGTCCGATATCGAGCCAGAAGGCACCAGCTTGGGACCATGAGAATTGCACTGATAATGGCAGCGGATCCAGCCATGACGAAGCAGAAATGGTATTCGTGGAGAGCTTCAAGGACCCATCCTGAAAGGGGAAGAGAAGTCGATAAATAGAAAATGCTAGCAATGGGCTGCGATATAAGCATGCGATGAGAACAAAATAGAGATGTAAACCGAACTTCATTGGTGAGGTGGTGTACTGATGGTCATATCCAAATGACCCGATTCTTACAGAGCCTGTTCAAAATGAACCGCCTCTCACACAATCGGATCCAACTCTGCCAGCGGCTGCTAGTCAGTCGGTTCCAAATGATCTATGATTAACAAGGTGCCTGTCTGATGATGGTTCGTTCCATGTGAATCGAAATTAGTTGCAACGTATTGAAGATTAATATCAGAACTCTTGAATCCTTCCACCACTCATTAAATGAGCAACCTAGGTCAAGAGGACACTTGCCTCATCCATCCTATTTAGATAAATGCGAAATGATGTAATTGTGTTTTACTTTAATGTGAAAGTCTATTAGGTAATGAATATTGTTGCATGGATGTGTAATTGCTATTGAACCCATCTTCATAAACACAATAAGATTCTTCTGAATGCATGCAGTTAACGCAGCATATTATCAAAGACAATTGACTAGTTTCCACGGATAAATGCTACGTGTACATCAGATGTCATTATTTAAATAAAGAAAACACGTCTCTTTAACCCTAGTATTTTTCAACCGGTTCCATGTTCTGTGGGTACTCATTCAGCTGTATCTCATTCAACTTGCTCTCAATCAGCCGTTTTCAACTATGATAGATCTTATTACCTACTAGGGCAGTTCGAAGTCACTTGTCTCTTTGTACAGAGATCTATTCAGTCACTGATTAATGTGATTGATTTTGCTGTTATTATTCAAGAAATTCAAGGTTTTGGTACTTCAATATTGCTTGATCGCATTCCAATACTTTTGGCTTCCAAAGAAACTTTTCATTTGAGATGCATCCTTAGTTTATTAAATGGGAACTATTCAAGTCTACTCTTATTTTGCAACAGAGAATGGGAGTCAATATTTAATTCTACTTAAATTGCGTTTGCATTGTAAAAAGCACCATTTATTAATTACATCTTGCAAGCTCGCTTGTGAAACGGCTCAAGGTGTCGGACTGCTTCATTTTGTACGGCTGCGTCGCCGTACAGGACCGAGAGCTTTTCAGAGAGCTTTCCCGTATTCGCAACGATGCCGGACCCTGTTTGCAATAAAAATGACATTAAAGAATGTTTTCTGTTCATATTTGATATTGAGGCCAGCAGATCTGGTTTGATTTTCCACAAGCGAGTGAATAGAAAACAAGCAGCTAACTGCGTCGGCTAGATGACTGGATAAGCACAGCCGCGGCTCTGACGTGACTGGGCTTAAGATAGAATACAGACGGCAAACTTGGCTAAGTTTTCTCTGCCACGCAGATTTTTTATTCAGAGTTAATAAGAAACGTTACAAACAAAAGGGCGAATTTCCTTCGGGCACTGAACAGTACCTTTGAAGAGCTGCCTACATTTTATATATGTAGTGAAATGCAAAGCGTCATTTCCAAATACCGCATTCGAAATATTGTGTGTTGATCAAGGAAAATTCAGTTGATGAGCTTTAATTAACTGCATATCTTTTAATGACACAGGATAACTTTATTTTAGAACAAACAATTTGGAAGAGAAAGGAAAGGGTTGTTCAACCTAAATGATGAGCAATATGCTTCGCCTGACAGAAACACGCCAATGTATTGTGACCGGCACACATTCCGCTAATGTGGATTTGACTGCTTACTTTCTGTCATCTACGAGTAGGCTATGTCTCATCAAAAGTAATGTAAAACCATTAATTGCAATTAGTTCCATGATTGTGGCGTATTCCTTCAAGTCAATCAAATAATTTGAACAACACAGACATTAGGCCGGTCATCATAATGCATCCTGAGCTTTTTCAAGTTAAGGTGATAGGTAGATCAAACTGGTTATATATGAAACAATAGCATCAGATTCACGATTTAATATTTATGTATCACTGCATCTGAGATGCATGTTATGATGTTTAAAGTTAGCTAAAAGTCGATCAGTTGATGACACGTCTCAACTAGGAATATACAAAAATTGTGCGTACTGCCTGGAGGTTTGTGTCGTGGGCAGGGCTACAAAGAACGCAGCGTAATCATGATGCGATCGACATTTCATTGTGAGAGTCGTTTAATTCCTGACTCTGAGGGCCGTATGCTGAAAGTCACCCTTCACTTTCCCTTTACTTTCACTTCGTCTTCACTTCGGAAAGTGCCATTTTGTGTCTTCCACATGATTAAAACATAATTTTCATCAAATTAAAGTCACGTCAGCAAAGTCATTGTGAACTTTTCGGATATCAATGAATATCATCAATTTCAAATACATGTAGATTAAGGATATATGAAGTATACGAAGTCTGATTATCAGTAATAACGGTCTACCGATGGAGCCGGGTCACGTAGTTGTGACCAGATGACTCTTAATTTTCATTTTCCTTCATTTGAGTTGTTGGTTACATTGCTGTAGTCGCTGAATAATGTAGGTTGACTATCAGTCACATAATACACACGCATTATACATGTCTTATACGAACGATGCTTAACAGATCGACATCGACCAAACACCGCTTGGACTGTAGAATTTGATGCCATTTTCTTTTTATCAAAGAGAATTTTCCTCTCAATTTGCGATCTGTGTTGAAGTCTAAGAGTCCTGTTTATATCTGTGGAGAACCTCTTGAACTGAGCCTGTTGGATTACCGACTGAGCTTCAACAGGTGATCCGTTACAGTTTGCTTAGAATCTTTGCTAGTATTTCTACTAATCCGACCATAAGTGGCTCAAAGATACTTATGAATTAACAATTATGAAATTATATAAACGATAGTTCAAATTGACACGCGAATGATGTGCGGCTGATAGCATTCGAACCTACGACCAAGATTAACTAGACCTGTGCTCTGCCAACTGATCTACGAGCCACTTATGCGACTGTGTCAATTGGCAGGATTAAAACCTCATCACCACACATCAGTTGTCATAGCAATCATAATCAACAAGGCAAAAACACATACAAGGCATTGTGGGCTACTGTTCATGGAAGTATAACGCTCCAAAGAAATCATTGAAAAACAAAGAACTTGCCTGCTGCTGGTCCGCCGAACACCATTCCCACTGCTTCGAAGACCAGAATGTAACCATAAGCTGAGGCAAGACGATTCAATCCGCAAATATAAATAATTGCTTCTGGAGTCACTGTTCCAAAGGCGGCGGAGAAGAAACCAAATATACTTGCATAAATGAGCAAAGCTACGTACGACGGAGTGAACGCGGCGGGTAAAGTACTGATACCTGTGATAAAGAAGCACATTACGTAGGCACCAATGACATTCACCTTTGGATGTTGCAATAGAAATCCAAGACAGAAACGTCCCACAGTATTCGCTGCACCAATGACGGAGATAAGAGCACTGCAGTAAATGTCATGATAATGATATGATTTGGCCAAGTTGCTCAGATGTGTAAAGACAATAGACATACAAAAAGAATAGAAAACATTATTGAATGCCAACATCATGAAATGCGGATTTCGGAAGACATCAAGTTGGAGTATTTGTTGAATGTAAGCTTTTGGAGAGATTCGTACTTCATTGTTTTCAAGACTGAGGATGCTTGAAGCTACGTCGTCCTTCAATTTGTCACGTCGTATTTTATCTTCCACTAACAATTGGCGCTGCACGCACTGAAACTCAGAGAGACGTGGAGGCATGAATGCAGCTGCGGCGATCAGTAGATTGAGGTTCAAAGCGGCGACGATCAACATTGTTCCTCTCCAGTGGAAGAGTTCCATCAGAGTGGTGAATAATGGCGGATAGATAAACATGCCCATGCCCAATCCGGCTGAAGAAAATCCGATGGAAATTTTCCGATATTGGTTGAAATATTCTCCGAGAATATTGATGAGTGGAATGTAACTGATAGACCATCCGATACCTGAAATAAAGAGGCGACAAATATGAGTGCATAGAGTAAGTACTGTATGTAGGTAGAATGTCGACTCACAAAAGCATCTGTATAGAGTGAAAATTCTTATATGAAAAGATTCAGTTTTTTGCGGAGATTGCCTTCTTGCTGTCCAAAAGATTATTTGAACAGTTTTGAAAAAAGCTAAATTTGTGCCGATTTAAATACTACCGAGATGACGCCCCATTATAAGTAGTATGAAGCACGTTGGATATCAAAAGAAATGAACATTGGCTAACAAGCATCGTAACTAAGCGTTTGTGCTGATGATCAAGGAAATCTAATGAACGGCATTATGATGGAAGTCTTCATGAAAAAGTCGACATCATATTGTACTGTCGTGGCTGAAATTTATATTTTTAATTCAGTTTTCATCGTCATGAATTTATGATTCA